>CAUYRT010028714.1:0-90241 GCA_963574885.1 Lepilemur ruficaudatus
TGGTGGTTATTGATTGATTTAGTTCCTGTTGATTCGAGTCCTTGACTGTAAAGTCAGACACCTACAGGGGTCAGGAGCTAAATGGTATGAAGACAGGCTGGGTGGAAGACAGAGGCCTTAGGGACCACTACAGACAGGAGCAACTGCAGAACAAAAGCCAGTGTAAAGGAGGCAGCCTCTAGTCTCCTCCAGCTCCCTGCTGTAAGCTGGGAAGGTGGAGCCAGAGCTGCCAGGTCCCCAGGTATTGAAGAGAAGCCCGGAAGCCATATTTTATGTTACATCTTTCTATTTTAAAACATTGGCTAAGATTTGTTATGACACATTATGCTGGCCAAACAGAACACATCTGGGTGCTAGTGTACGTCCAGAATATATCCACAGGGTACTGCTTGGCAACCTCTGATCTAAGTATTGCTCGGTCTTATCTTGTGTGCCCTTGGTAATGGGGAACTCACCACTTCTCTGTGCTGCCTCCTGCCTCAGTTCTGGGTGGGAGCTGATGGTACAGAGTGTCTCCAGTGGCTTCCTAGCCCTTGGGACTGCAGGCTTCCAGGCCCTGGCAATGCTTTCTCAGTAAAGAAGCCTGGTTGGCAAAGAACATCCTCTCCAAAGCCAAGACAATGCCCCTGCCCTCCTGCGGCCCTCGCTGGCTGGGAAGTATGAATTCTTCAGCATCCCCTGGGTGCAGGCATGACTGTCTGGCGAGCCGCGGTAGCCCTTCTATTAATTAGCAACTGGCAGCAGCAGTTTTGTAAGAGCCCTTGAGCCAAGCAAGTGTGTGCTGGAGCGGCTATCTCCTCAGTTATGTGACAAGCCTCTAGGGGACTAGGGGCTGGACCTTCTGCTCTGGGTGAATTCCCCCAAGGTGGCCAGTGTTGTGGCAGGCACAAGGGCCACTCAGGCTGCTACGACACTTGTCAGCCAAATCATCCGCATGGAGGCTAGTGCCTTCCAGGGTAGGAGGGGACAGGGAGAAGTGACAGTCAAGCCCAGCCCACAGGGAGGCTGCTAGGCATGGCCTGGGGCAGGGGAGTGGGATATAAGATTGGATAAAGCCTCTGTGAAAGGTTCCAAGGCAGCCACTGTTACTGGATGCTTCTGGTCCTCCTCCCGGTTGGCCACTGCCAGAGACATCTCACACCGGCTCCCCTGCCTGTCACCTCTGAACTCTCTCACTGACAACATCTGCTCCCTTCAGGAAATCTCACTGCAGCACAGCAGTCACTGAACTTCCTGCCCCTTCTCCCCCAGCCAGGCCCACCCCTCTGGCCCTGGATGGGAGCAGAGCTGCAAAAGTGGTGGGACAGGATGGATTAGCGATTAGTGAGGGTCCTCTGGCTACCCGGTCTCCACCTGCCCACCCCCCAACAGCCAGCATCCAGAGCCAGCAGGGTTCAAGCAGCAGCACAGGAAAGGAAGACAAGCAGACTGTGAATCCAGCACCCCCAAGTCTGCAGGCAGTCCTCTGAGGCGAGGCTCGGCCCAGTCCTCAGACTTCACCCTGCTGTCGGGACTGGGGGCCAAAGGCTCCAAGGCCAAAGGGAGAAGACAGAGGCTCTGCCCTCAGGGAGCTCAATTAGGCAGCTTAGGCTAAGCATGGAACAAGCACATGGCCTATCACCTCAGTATTCCAGGCCTGGTCCTGGTCTGTGCTCCAGCGGCATTGGCGCTTATCAGAAATGCAGCATCCCACCTACCCCAGAACTGTTGAATGAGAATCTGCATTTTAAAAAGATCCCCAGGTGAGTTGGATGACATTACAGCATGAAAAGCTGCATTATAACAAACACATCCAAATGCCACAAGGTGGTCAGGGAAGGAGAGATGGACAGCAGCCAGAGTGGGCCTGAGAGTGTGTCCCAGAAGACCCAGGGACACTGGGCCTTAAAACATCAGAGAGAGGGCAGATGGACAGGCAGACAAACCAGCACTGTTGGAAGATTCCTATGTAAGCCAGGCTCCCTGACAGCCCCAAAGCCTTGCAGCTCACAGCAGCTAAGGGGACCGAAGAGGTAGGGCCAGGCAGGGGAGAAGGCAGCCTCATCATGTAGCTCCAGACCAGCAACTGGAGCCTTCCAACAGGGAGAACCTGGAGCCCAGGCTGCTCGACCCAGGCAGTGTGAGGATCCTGGCCCTCTGCCTCTGTTGGGTTTCTGTGCACCCAACACCATGGGAGCACCTCGGCCCTGAGTGCCACCAGCCTCCGCCTTGTCATGTGGGGCACATCTCATCCCTGGAGAACCCTGCTGCCCACTGTCACTGCCCAGGCAGCTCACCTCGGAATTCTCCTCTGCAACAAGGCACCTTCTCGTCCAGTGCCCGCAGGGCCTGCAGCTCCTTCCAGCCTGGCTCCTCGCACTACAGCAGCAGCAGCATTCCTGGGCAGTGGTCCCCAGGAAGGCCCACCCAAGAAGGGGCCTCAGAAACTCCAGACCCAGAGCCAGGTTGCCACCTCCTCTTTCACCGACTCCTTGGGAGGCCCAAGCCCCAGATTACAGAGGGACCCCCAGCAGGCTCCAGACAAGGCTGGCTCCAGGAGGCCAGTGCAAGCCTCCTGCCGGCCCAGGCTCTCTTCTGGGATGGCCTAGAGGGGGGTTCACAACCTTGAGCCCCAAGATGGTCCTCAGCTTAGGGGAACCACAGACACCAGAAACTGAGTCCACACTGCACGTATGTGGACATCTATGTATCTTTCTGGATAGAGACGCTATAGTTTCCAGCAGTTTCTCAGTGAGGTCTCTGACCCCCAGCAGTTCAGAATCCCTGGACTGAGCCAATGACAGAGGCCCATGTGATCTGCCCAGGAGCTCAGGACCAAGGGAAGGAGGTAGTGAGGGCAAGGGAGGTGTGTTCACAGAGTTCACTGCAGCTTCTCACCTCTGCAGGGCAACCATAGCTATACTAATTTGTGTGTGACATAGCCATAGGCAACAGGAACCCCATTTTCTAGATAGGAAAACTGAGGCGTAAAGTAAGCTCATTACCCAAGTAGGACCCCATGGCACAGCAAACAGGGCTGAGGACGCAATGGGAGGTGAGTAATGGCAGTGACAAGGTGCCAGGGACCAGTAGCAGGAAGTCAGCTCACGATACGCATGGGACCTGCCAGGCTACTGGCCCAGTTTCCATGATTTTAGAGCCCTGCTGTTTCTACCCTAAGGAGAGGACACTTGAAGGCCCCCCTTCCCTTCCTTCCTCATGGCTTCAGGACGCTCAAGCTAGGAGAGGGCAGGGGCCGGGGATGCGAAAGGCCAAGCTTTTGCCTGCCTCCATTCTCAAGGCTGAGCTAGCTCTGGGGACATGCAATAGTTCCAGAAGTAACGTCCCACATAGGGACTTCCCTGCCAGCTCCCACATCCACCCACACAGCCCCAAGACACCCACTCAGACAGACGTCTAGATACACACGCCCAGGCAGATTGCCTAAGCCTGACCAGCTTCTGGGAATGAAACCAGCTACATCTGCACTCAGGGTTCCCACTCCCTTTCTCTCCTCTTGGTAAAATACGATTATCCAGATACTATGTTTTATTTGTTCTACGTTCTCTAGGACACCATTTATGTGGAAGGAAGGACTCACCCAGGACCCAAGAGCCTAGCCAGCCTTGGGCAGAAGCCCAGGGAGCAATATCCCAAGGGGCTGCTGTGTCCTGACCAATTCCCTTAACACACCATGAATACAAGTTCCAAAAGACAAATGGGGAGTGGAAGGGGAGGGGAGGCCAGACAGGCTGTGGAGCCTGGAGGAGCCATGGGGGTGGCCGGGGCATGGTGTGGGGGGAAGGGGACAGCCTAGAAAAGCCTATCATCAGCCATGGCCCAGGTTACCCCGGTCCCTCAGAGCACAGCCCACTCAAGCCCTGGAAAAGGCACCCAGCCTTGCTCCCCAGGAACAAGAAACGCTAGAAGGAGCCCATGACAGCCAGCCCTGAACTTCTAACCGCAAACTCAATCTATCATGGTTTGCTGGCGATTCTTTATTAAACCAATTCTGCTCGATCAATGCTTCCTGCCCGTCAAAATGATGAATAAATCCTCAACTGGCCTGAGCAATGCTTGCAGAAGCTCCCGTGAAGCCTAAGGTGGGCAACAGGGATGGGCTCCGTATAGATGCGCAAGGCCAGTGGCTGAAGCTCTAGGGACTGAGGCTTGGGGTGCTAGGGGAGGTGGGGGTTAGGTGGAGTTGAGTGGTGGGTTTTCTAAGCTTAGGAGACTTAGCTAGGCCCTTGCCTCTTTGACCTTCTGAAGATGAGACTAGCTGTTTTGGCCCAGAGGGAAGAGAGGCACGATCACTGCCCCTCCAGACACACTCTCAGATGGTCTTTCTTGGATTCCTTTCCTTACACCATACCCAGCTCCAGACAGCTCCAAGGCTGTGCAAAGAGGATGTGGGCTTCCAGCCACCAGTCCTGTTGCTTATTGCACACACCCAAGACCCAGTCTGCCCCTTTTCCTGTCACCCATTTAACAATCCTACTGCATCCCCCTCTCCCTGTCCCCACCACCCTCCCCTGCAGCCAGGTCCCAGGCAGCCCGCAGTTCATGGGAGATTCTGCAGCAAGTGGACTGCAGACACACATACCAGGAGGGACAGAGGTAAGACCGGAAGGTGGGGAAGGATCTCATTTGATGAAATCAACCCAGTCCTAACTCTTTGGCATCCAAGTAATGGAGACTAGGAGGGCAGCACCCAGCGCCCAGAAGGGCCTCAATCACTGCTTGCTGTCCATGGAGGCTAAGCATGCCTGGGATTGGTCCTTTGCAGGCCTCCCACCCCGGGTAATGGGCTTGGTGATGAGAAACCAGATAGAGGCCTTCTGACAGCAAAGACAGCAGAGAGCTGAGCCAGGGTAAGTAGGGTCCTTCAACAATCGCCAGTGCTTGGTACAGGAACAGCCTATCTGTCACCACCACTGAGGCGTTCAGAGAAGGGAGAAACCCAGGACACCTGGGGGATGGAGGAGACATGGCTCCTGCCCACTCCTCCCTCTCCCCGCCTGGGATCCTCAGGCCCCAGTACTGGCCAAAGGGGAGTCCACTCTTTAGGAACCTGGCACTGGGAACCCAGCCACAGTTCCTCATGGGAGGGTCCCACATAGGCTCACACAATTTGATGACTAAGACTCTGTTTAGCCTGCCCTTTGGTCTCCCTCATCCTCTGGAAAGGGGAACCCTAGATATTAGGGTTAGGAAGAGTAGCCTCTCAAAAGAAAAAGGGGGGGCCTTTGTTCACCACCTATTTTAAGCCATCAAGTGTTGTCTGACTGGTCCTTCCCAGCATGAAAAATCTCATTGGATGGAAAATGGCTTTGCTCTCATTACAAACCCAGCTTCCCTGGAGTTTGCAAAGAGGGCTCTGGGTTGGCAAAATGCTCATTTATACAGGCAGACAAGCAGGGTAGGCAAGGCAGGGAGACAAATAGGGGGCAGGGCCAGAGAGAGACAGAGAAGGAGAGAATTAAACCCAGCTCAAAAAGATGAATGTTTCCCAGACCTCCATCTCAACCTTATGTATCAGGAAAGCCCAGAGGGGCACTGGGGGATCTCAGGACCTTGACTGAGGTAAGGGTATCCCTAATCCCAACCCCAGAGGCAACCAACAATCCCTCTTTCTGCACAGATATGCCCACAAGCGTCCAGTGGTATCTGCTGTTCAGTGGCATCTGACTCAGGTGGTGTGGGAGGGGGCAGGGTCCCTCTCCCTAACAGGCAGTCACATCTTTTGTTTGGGAACCCACAACTGACCCATGAGAGACCTACCAGCTGCTGGAGCGTGGGCCTCTGGGGTGGGAATGGGGCACTGCACAAGCTTGGGTCACAGGACAGCTGCTCACCCGTCAGAACACCAGGCATCTTCACTGACCACTATGAGCAAGGTCATGCTGCCCTGCTAGTGTGATGCCATCTGCCCAGGGTGCCTGCTCCCTGGTTCATCACTCAGAATGAGGGGCTTGGCCCAGGGTTAAGGTGGGTGCAGAAAGCTATCATCCTGGTCCTCAGGCCCCAGTGACCTCAGTCCCCCAGAGGCCTGGCTGCAGTCTCCCAGGGCAGCAAAAGGCAGATAATGCCTGCGGTCAGCACCCAAGGATCTGGCCTGGCTGCTAAGAGGTCTGTCTCCCTCATGGCTCTGCTCTCTCTGCAGGCAGAATGACCTGGAGCCTCTAGGATGGCCACCCTGACTCTGCAGCCTTGATGGGGGAGGTGGAATGTGTGGCTTAAGGTGGCAGAGCCCTATCCTGGCTGCGCTTAGGGCTAGGCCAAGCTCAGAACACCTTTTCAGCCTGTCTCCAGTGCGGCCCAGACCCAGGAAGACCAGCATCTCAACACAGAGGAAAGTTCCCAGCGCAGTGCAGAAGGGCTGGGGGTGTCTCGGAGCCTAGAGACTCCCGGCTTCATTCGGAGCTCCCAGCGCAAGGAAGGAAGGAAAGTTAACTCCGGCTGGGAGGCAGGGCCGGGAGAGGAAGCGTGCCTGCGACCGCGCAAAGCACTCACAGGACATCGCCAGGCCCCTTACCTGAAGTCGCTGTAGGGGTGGATAATCCAAAACCCGGCCGATTTAACCCTCTCCTGCTCGCGCTCCACGGCTTTCTGGCTGCCGAACATCCTCAGGGAGAATTTGTTGACTCCAGGTTGGAGCATGGCCCCGAACTGGCGCTGCATGAAGCCGGCCTGGCCCAGGCGCACCTCGGCCTCAGGGAGGATCTGGTCGCCGGCTGCCGCTCCTCCCTCCACTTTGATAGCGGTGTCAGCGGAGGGCTGCTCGCAGGAGGCGGAGGCCGGCTGTGGCGGCTGCTGGGGCGGCGGCGGCGAGGCTGCGGGCTGCGCCGAGGCTCCGGGGCGCTCGGGCTCCGCCGCCAGGCCCGGGGGCGTCCTGTCCTCGCCGGGGGACGCGTCGCCCTCCGCTATGAGCCGCCGCTCCTCCGCGGAGTCATGCAGGTGCCCGTGACTGCTGCCGCTGCCCGCGCCGCCGCCGCCGCCCCGGCTGCCCAGCGAGGCCAGGCTCCCGCGGAAGCGCCTGCAGTCGCCGTTCGTGCTGGACTTGGCCGCGCCGCGGGCCGGCCCCTCGCTGTCCGCTGCCCCGAGGGCCGCGCCCCGGGACTCCGTGCTGCCCGCGGCCACTGAGGGCGACGGCGAGGGCAGCGGCCGCAGCCGGATACTCCTGCGGCTGGGGTCTTGGCGGCCCCCGGTCCCATCCTCCTCGGCGTCCTCTTCCTCGTCCATGATCCACGCCTTGGCCCCCACCTGCTGCGGGAGGCTGTAGAGCCGCTTGCGCATGGACGGCGGCAGCTTGTCCATGGCGCCAGGGGCCGGGCCGGGCCGGGGACAGGGGCGCGGCGCCGCGGAGCCGCTCCAGGTCCGCCCGCCTGTCAGTCCGCCCGTGGGGACGAGTCCTTCACAGCCAGCGCGGGGCTGCCTCAGTCGCCCATGCTGCGCGCCGCGGGGAGGCTCCCTGTCCGGCTCCGGGGCCCGGGCTCTCCGCGCTGCGCCTCCTCCCGGTCCGGGCTGGGCGCGGGGACCCCGCGCTCCCTCCCTCCCGCGCTCAGGGGCGCGGCGCGCGGCCCGGCTCCAGGCGCCCCGCCCCCGCGGGGAACAATGGGCGCCGGCACAAGCCGCGTTGCGGCCGCCGCGCTCCGGGAGCCGCTCGGGAGCGCAGAGCGCACGGCCCGCGGCTCCCGCGTGCGTCCCGGCGCGGGCGGGCTGTCCGTCTGTCTCGCTGCCCGGGCTTTGTGGCCGGCGCCCCGCGACCTCGCCTCCCTCTCCCGGCCGAGCCCGCCGGCCCGTCCCGGGGCTCCCGCCGCAGCCGCGCGGAGCCCAGCGGCCCGCCGGGCTTACATCAACGGCCGCCTCCCCAGGAGAGCCCTCCGGCCGCGCTCAGGCTCCCGCGCCCCGGAATATTCATGAAGCCGCCGCGGCTCGCGAGTTGCCATAGGAGCGGTCCCGCGGCCGGGCCTGCCTACCTGGGCTTCTTAAAGGGGCAGAGCGCTCGGGCCTGGGCCGGAGGGGTTGGGGGCCGGCCGGCCGCGGGGCCGCGGGAGCCGGAGCGAGAGGCGTCCTCGGTCCTGCGCCCTCGAATGTCTTTCCCTGGCTAAGGGCGGGGAGCGCGCCTCGCGTCTAGGGCTCCGGCTTCGGCGGCGAATTCCCCATCCCAAACTGGAGGGGCGGGGTTTCCCAGTCTCCCTCTCCGAGCTCCGGACTCGCCTTTCCTGGCCACTTTGCTCCTCGGCGGTGGGGGAGGGCGCGGGTCGTCTGGATGCGGAGCCCCAGCCTCTCCGCAACCGCCTGGAGAGGGGGTTTCCGGGAAATGCGCTGCGTCGGGCGCTCCCGGGGTTTTCCTGTGACATGGGCGGGGGGCGAATCCCGCGCCAGTCTTTCCCCTGCGACGCCTTGCAGCGGCCGGCGAGGAAGGCGTGGGGGAAACTCGAGGAGACACGCACGGGGCGTGCGGTGGGAGCCAGCCGTTCGCGGTCAGACTTCGAGGAAAGGCGCCTGTGGCGGCCACGGACGCGGGATGCGAGCGCTGGATGACGGCACCGGTTCTCTCCCGGCTGGTTTGAGGGGCTTGGCGAGACGGGCCGGCTACAGCGCAGAGCAGGTGGGCCTGCTCCTCTGGCGACCTGGTGGTACTCTCGGGCTGGCTTTGGACGCCCTTCTCCAAATTGTGACACTTCCTGTGTGGACTGATGCTAGGGGAGCTCCTGCTCCACCCAGACGCCCACCCCCAACAGCTGCACAGCCCCCAATCCCTTTGAGTCTGCAGAGTCCCCCGGACGTCCCCCAGCTGTGTGTCCTCTTCCCGTGGACAGTATCCAGGTTTATGGGCAAATCCCACTAGCTCAGCCTGAAGTATAAGCTCTGTTCCTCTCCAACACCCTGAGACAGCCTGACACCCCAGATTAGCCCAGAAACGGGGAGGGGGCAGAGATTGGGCATTAGAGGGAAGGGGTTGTCCAGGGAAGGTTGGGGACAGCGTTAATGCTGAAGTGAATCCTCAGCAAAGTCTGACAGGATGGAGGCAAAAAGGTCCCCTGGCTCTGCCATCTCTCTGAGGAAGAACAGGAAGTTTTTCTTCAAATGATTTTTTTACTCTCATTCTTAGCCCACTTGTGACCACTTCCTCCCCCAACTCCCATCCAGAACAGGCATTTTAGTGGCAGGATGGGGGGGGGCAGCCTGGCAGGGGCTGCTCTGCTCTACACACTGGACCACCAGACCTCCCAGGGGGCAGGAATGACTGGGGTGATAACATCACCCATATCTGGCATTTCTACTTTTGAGCAGCTCTGAGCTGACAGTTCTGTGCATGGATGCTGGGAGGCCTAATCCCTAATGTCCTTGGGTCTCCTTGAGAAGGAGTGTTCTTAACAGGCTGCAAGCCCTGCCTGTCCTGGTGTGCCGGCCGCACAGGGGGGACCTCCATGTACTCACTCACTTCTTTGGCTTCTCTGTCTAGCTGGGAGTTAGTCTGCCCTAACCCAGCTCAGGAAGTCTGCCCACACAGGCTTCCCAGTGGCCTGAACCTCAGTCATGTCCCCGTGGCTCCTTAGCTCCCATG
Organism: Lepilemur ruficaudatus; assembly: GCA_963574885.1. NCBI lineage: Eukaryota > Metazoa > Chordata > Mammalia > Primates > Lepilemuridae > Lepilemur > Lepilemur ruficaudatus. Next base: position 9,554 of record CAUYRT010028714.1, read on the forward strand.
AAGCACCGGTTACATGGTCTGTGTCCCCTTCTGGACTGAGGTCCCTGAGTGTAGAGCAGGTCCAACTCATCTCAGGGACCTTTGCAGGGTGGACAGAGAGCAGATCAATAAATGTCAGCTCTTCTAATGAGTTAGGGACCCTGGAAGTTAGCTGATGGCATTGAAAGGGATCCTTGGAGAAGACGGAGGATGTGACCAAGGTTCTGCTTCCTGGGGTACTGTGGCCACGGGCTGGCCAGGGGCAGGGCTTCTTAGTTCCTCCCCCATAGCACCTCACTTACCCTCAATTTGGCTAGCAACACCCATTCACAGCCATCTAGGACCAACCTGGGGTACAGAAATGACCATCAGATAAATCAGGCTCACAGCAACCCCTGATGAGGTCTGGCCTCTCCTGTCTCTTCTGTGTGAAAGCCCTAATGGAGGACATTTGTGGTGTCCCAGCAGTCTGGGAAGAGAGAAGCCCCAGCTCCTGCCCTTGGTGGCCTCCAAGTTGTAAGGAGGCTAAACTCATGCTCAGGAGTAGAGGAGAAAACTCAATACAGGGAAGGAATGTGTATTGAATCATGCCCCAATCATGAGAAATTTGAAAGGGAGATCTCACTGAGATTGGAGTATCTAGGGAGGGCTTCCTGGAGGAGGGGGCCAGATTTGGTGAGAGACATATATCCAACACTTCACATCTCATTTGTTAAACCACAGGAAATTGTGATATTTGTGGGCCCGTGGTGTCCAAATTTTGGCAATTTCACATGGCTCAGCCTAACATTTTTACTCCCATTAGCAGTCGAGAGAACTAAAGCACAGAGAGGTTAAGTGACATGCCAAATGCCCCAGTGCAAGAAAATGATGGAGCTGGAACTTCAACTTAGGTATCCACGGGTCAGGCTCTGCTCTACTGCTCAGTGGGCTCACACAGGTGGGTGGGCAGCACAGGTGTGGGAAGGAGAGGAAGCAGAAAGAAAGTGAAGAATGGAGAGGGAATGCCCCCCCCCCACATTCTGTAATCTCCTCATTACTGCACTCGGGTCTCAAGCCCTCTCCTTTCCAGCACTGCCCAGAAGGCCTGGGGTCTGCTCTGGTTCCTCTGATAAGAAGTAGCCAGGACCTGGGGATCCCATCAAGAGGAAGGCCTGCCTCAGGACTGGGCTAGGGAGAAGACCTGCTGCTCTCAGCATCCGTGGGGGCCTGGGGGATTCCAGGAGACATATGGGCCCCCTGCAGGGCTGCCTGGGCCTGAATGTCCCTAGAATGCAGACCTAGAAAACATCTGCATCTAAGAGAGAAGAGGACTGGGGTGGATGGGCTTCCTGCCCAGAAAGGGCACTGAATATCAGTGAAATTCAAAAGAGCTGCTGGGGTGGAATGTGGAATGTAGCTGATTGTATGTATCAACCTCAGACCTTATTTGGTGGAGACCAGGATGGGCAGAGTGGGGTGGGAAATTCTGGAAGTTTATTTGCTATGGTCCAAGGGCATTGTTCTGGCTTGAAGAAGCAGCTCTGGGGTAGGGCAGTGGCTCCCACACCCTGCAATACCAAAGTTTTAGCCAGTTCTGCTTGAAATGAAAAAAAAAAAACAGAGAGAGCGAACAATGTGGGATATTTTAGGGTAAGTTTGCCAACTGTCCTTTCTTAGAAGGCTGTCTTTATTCTAAGGTTATATCCTTGCTACATTCTCTGTGTTAAAAATGCCCTTTTATGAAAACATGGTTCTGGGAGATGGTATTTTTTATGTCTCTGGCTAACTAAAAACTTGGCATAGGGTTCTGTGTTTGTTCCCAAAAATCATTTTGGAAATGTTATTGGTCTGTGAATTCCAAAAGCCTGGGAATCCCTGCTGTAAACAATAGAGCATGAGACTGGAAAACAAAAGCTGTATAATTAAATACTTCTCTGTCATTTACTGCCTGTGTATACCTCAATCTTCCTCATGTATAAAATGGGTTTAAAGATATATGCTTCAAAAGTTATTGCAAAGACTGATTGAGAAAACAAATGCACCTAGCGTAGTACCTCATTGGTGGTAAGTTCTCAGTAAACACTGAATGATGAAATGATTGAATGAAACCTGCATTACCCAATGGAGGGGAAGACACTTGGCCTTTGGATTGTAATTTAGCTATATAGTCATCTTAAACATTGCTGTTGGGATGAAAGGGAGGTCTTACTATACAAGATTACTTCCTTTGGATTCTTCATCCTTCATAAGCCCTGGCTAGGTCTCCAGAAGGCAGACTTCCTTCTTCTCTCTGGGACAGGCACTTGCACTGGCCCTAACCTCTATAGAAAATGGGATCAGAGGCAACTGACTCAGAGGCCACACCCTTGACCCTATGCTCAAGACCCTCTGAGAAGGCAGGGGGAGGGAGTGGGGTGGCTTCTGTATACAGATGCCACTTCATCTTTTTGTTTAGTGCAGATACGGTTTTGCCCACACTACCTTCTGCTCTTGGCAGGGCTGGACAGGGACTAGGGACACACAGACTTCCTGCTGGAAGTCCTGACCTGAGACGAGGCCTTCAGGAAAGAACACTGTAATCAGCAACATTCCTCAGGTTTCCTGTCCCAAAGCTTCCTGATGAAAAACCTGGAATGGGGAAGGGGCACACAGGGGGCAACCAGATTGGATGTAGATGTGTGGGAGAAACAAATCAACCAGCTAGTCGTCACCACGCCCTTGGGTGCCCGATGCTATGTACAGACACACATGATGGAGGCTGAGAGGCAAAGAGATGCCTTAACTTGGGTGGCTCCTGGTCTGGTCAAAGCAGCAAAAGGTCATTGCAGAGGTTTATAATCAAGGGTCACAGTAAGGGGCTCAGAAGCTCAGAGCAGTGATTCCCTTGAGTATAGTCAAGGTGGGCTTCCTGGAGGAAGTGGAAAGTGAACTGGGTTTTCTAGGCAATGGTTACTTTGTGTGTGTATAGGTGTGTTTGTGCCTGTGTGTGTGCCCACACACACTTATTATGGGGGAAACAGTGAATGGAGTAGCTTAGGGGGAGGGATGAGGCCTGCTGCATTCTCGCAGTGGGGCCAACAAGGACAGGGCTAGGGGCAGGTGTCCAACTTAGGGGCTCACTAAGCTGTTGTCCTATACCAGCCCTAAGAGAATTCTGCTGTCTCCATAGAAGGACTGTATCAGAGCCTTCTGATCCCTCTCCTCCCAGCACCCTCACCCTTGGACTCTGGCTATGAAAATACACTGGGAGTCCACGTGCCACCTCCCCATCACCTTAAGGCCTTAGCGAACAAGAAAGCCCCTGCAGGCTCGGCCTCCCATTGGGCTTGCCATCTGCTTCCTTTTCAGTTCTGCCAGGTCTCTCTAGGATCCAGAAGCATGAACTATTGTACTGTCCTGTTCTCCACCCCCTGCCTCTGCGCAGGACCTTGCCTGTGAGCACTGAGGGACCCAGCAGTGCCCCAAGCCCTTTCGTCTCCAGGCCGGTCCTGGCTCCACTGCCCTTGATCACCCTACTCTTCCAGATCCTACATACCCGGATGTTCCCTGGGGACTCTGCCAAAGCACCGGGTAGGACCTCATGCCCCCTCCACCCAGGGAGGCTGGAGAAAGATGTGCTGACAGCTCAGCCAGGCCTGGACTGTGTCTCTGTGTCCTGCTGGGGCTCCAGGACGTCTGGGCCACCTGGACTCAGAGCCAGGCTGGGGAGGGAGGCGCGGGGAGGGGGAGGCCCTTGAGGTGCCGGCTGAGCACAGCTGCCAAGAAGTAAGTACCAGAGACTCCTCTTTTCCACGTCTGGATTCCAGGCTGAAGTGAGTGCAGATAGGGCCCCTGGGGGGCCTCATCAGCCGGGGCTGGAGGCGCCAGGGAGGGAAAGAAGGAAGGGACAGAATGGACCAGGAGGGGAAGAAACTTAGCACATGGGGCCGGGTGGGTGGTGGAGGGAGGGGCTGTGCGCAGCGAGGGGCCTTTCCCGGGCCCTGAGATGGCCCAGGGAGGGGACTTGGCTCGCAGTCCCCACTGACACTGGGCTCTGCCCTCTCCACCACTTCTCCACATTTTCTTCCTCCTTCAGTTTCATTGCACCCCTTTCTTGGTCCAGCCACGCGCCGTGTGTTTACCCAGCAAGCTGGAGGACCTACTCTAGCGGCCTTGGGAGCCAGCCCCTCGCCTCCAGGCGCCTGCAGGCTGAGGCAAGACTGAGAGATTCAGAATTCGACATAGGGAAGCCAGAGACAGAAGCGGGCTGCATGGATAAGAGGCTGGAGAGCAGGGGGAGGAGAGAGGTGGTCGTGTCTGAATTGGTCTGGAGGAGGCAGAGAGGTGGGGCACGCCAACCACCAGGCACTGGGCCCAGCGCGAGCAGAAGCTGGTGGAGCCCAGGTGCTGGGGCGGGCAAGCATTCAGGAGCAGTGAACACAGGACATGAAGGTGGATTGCTCTGGAGGGAACAGGGTGGGGGTGGGGGTAACTGGAAATGACTTGAGACAGGCCAGGACTTTGGGGAGAGTTGTTAGGTTGTGCCCTGGAGCCCAGGCCTGTGCTCAGCTCTGCAGTGAGTGAGCAAAGAGAATAGGACGCAGTCCCTGCCCCTGGGAGCTCACGGTGGGGGCGAGGAGATGAAAGCATGGAGTCATCCTGCCAGAGGTGGGGCTGGGACCCTGACCCCGTGGGCACACGGAGCGGGCCACAGCCAGGCTCGGGCTCCAGCTCTCTGAGGAGCACGTCTTTCACACAGGCCCCTCAGCCCAACCTCCCTCCCACAGCCCCGCACACCAGGGCAGCCTGCTAGCACCCGGCCTTCCTGCCGAGAGACGCCTTCCAGAGAGACAGTTCCGCGGGGTTATGAGAGCTGTGCCCCACAGGCCACCGCACAGGGCCCCAAGCAGAGGCAGAGCCAGGGAGACGGTGACAGAGACTGCGACATGGGCTGTGACAGTGGCTGTGACAGAGACTGTGACAGAGCTGTGACCGGGACTGTTGTGGAACTGTGACAGAGGCTGTGGCAGGGGTTGTCACATAGGCAGTGATAGAGACTGTGACAGAGCTGTGAACAGGACTGTGACATGGGCTATGACAGAGGCTGTGGCAGGGGTTGTCACAGAGGCTGTGATAGAAACTGTGATGGAACTGTGACAGGGGCTGTTATGGAGCTGTGACAGAGGCTGTGACCAGGACTGTGACATGGGCTGTGACAGAGGCTGTGACAGGGGTTGTCACAGAGGCTGTGATAGAGACTATGATGGAGCTGTGACAGGGGCTGTGACAGCAACTCTGACAGGTGTTGTGACGGGGGCTGTGGTCGAGACTGTGATAGAGGCTGTAACAAAGGCTGTGACGGGGACTTTGAGACTGTAACGGGGGCTGTGACAGAGACTGTGACAGGGGCTGAGACAGAAATGTGACTAAATCTGGAACCACAGTCAGAGTTGGGACAACAGTTCCTGGAGCCCGGGCCCACACTCCCACGGTCGACAGAGCAGTTGGCGGTGACAGCAGCAACACAGCAAACACGCAGCCCGCCAGGCCCAGGCATCTGTGGGAGCGCCAGCAGGCTGAAGCTGCCACGGGAAGAGGGAGAGGGAGGTACGTGAGCCTGGCTCCCGCCCGGCTCCGCCACAGATTCCTGTACATCCATGGGCAGATTCCTGACCCTCTCTGGGCCTCAGTTTCCTTGATAATGCCTAGCTCAGGGAGAGACCAGGTTATAGAGTGTGGCAGGTGCAAATGTGGACCAGCCGAGGGTCCCCATGAGACCCCCGGGTTATCGCAAGAGGTCTCGGCATCTCCGGCCTCTCCCCAGGCACAGCCAGCTGACTGAATAAGGAATGCGCCTCCCACGCGCACGAGCAACCACTTCCCCTGTGTGCAGATGCTCCTGTGACGAACCAAACACAAATTCGTCTTGAAGTGTAAGTGCATTCATAGTCATGATGGTAACTAGCACTTGGGCCAGCTTGCTCTGTGCTAGGCACCATGCCAAGTGCTTAGCACAGATTAGCTAGTGTAATCCTTGCTAGAACCCTGCCAGGTAAGTGGCTTTTATCCCCATTTGACAGGTGATTACACTGAGGCTCAAAGAGGTCGACTAACTTGCTCAAGCTGCTGAGGGCAGGGGAAGAGCCAGGGCTGGAGGGCACTTGTGTCCAACCCAGGGTGGGCTCTTCTCCTCGTATACCACGAGCAGCTTCCTCAGTCACAGCTGCTGTTGTGTCCAGTGAAGTTTGAAGTCAGAACTGTTTTCAGTGAAAAATGGTCCTCAGACTGGAGTTGGCTGGGACCTTCAGGGAATCATCCCCTCAGTCCTTGGGAATCTGTGGAACTCTTTCTCCTCTCTGCCTCCTGCCCCAGGTGCTAAGTTGGGGATGGGAAGGACGTGATTTTCTACCCAAAGGGTGCACAGAACAGCCAGTTTCAGGACTGGGTTTGGTTTTGTACTTTTTGGTCAGTATCTCACTTCAGCCTCTTCAGAGAAGGCCCCTCCTCTGCCGTCCTTGCAGGCGGATGCTCATTCTCCCAGACCCCATGGTCAGGACGCAGGGTGGCGACTCCCTGTGGCCCCTCCCAGACCATCACTCCTCCACAGGGACTCCCACAGCCGGCCACATCCTGCTGTCACTCAGGCATCTTCCCCACCTGGCTTCCTTCCCTGCCCTGATTCCTGCCCTCACGGAGGTGGCTCCACGTGAACCTTGGCCCTGACATCTGGCTTTCCGGGGCCTTCTCCTCACCTTCAGCCACCAACTCCCATGGCCTCCACCTGGAGATGCTCCACTTCTAAAGCCTGAAATTCAGGCTCCCATGTGACCTCAGCCTCTTCTCCTTCCACCCGCTCTCTGGGCTCTCCCTTCCTGCCTGCTTGCCAAGGGGAGAGCTGCGAGCGACTCAGCTCGTGACGCATCTGAACCCTTGCACTGAGAGACTCAAACAAACACCGGCGCAGCAGCAGCCCTTGGATGGCGGCCCCTGCCCACTGAAGTTCCCACCTGGGGAAGCTCCAGGCTGCCGGAAGAATTTATTGTTTGGTCTAGTCAAGGGCCCCTGGCGTCCAGTCTCTATGGGAGGGTGGGAGGCTAACTTCGATTAGTGCCAGTTACCACAACCAGCTGGCCTGGTCACAGGGGTCGAAGCCCCCTTTTCCGCCCTTTAGTAGCTCACCCTACTTTTAAAAAGTCTCTTGCCTTTTGTTTTAGAGAGGTTGAGCTCAGTTCACGCAGCACTCTCTTCTCTATGGCAATAGTTATCACTGTATAAAATCCGGCTTTCCTTACCTTTGACAGTAGCGAGTTCTGTCCACCCAGCCCTCCTGCCCTCAGTCCCTTCCTTCCCCACCTTAGATCTCAAGAGCCTCCACCTCAACCGTAGCTTGCCAGTGAGCTCAACTCCCCTGCCTCATGGTGCTTTTTGTCTGTCAACCTGGAAACCCAAGACCTGGATCAAAGCGACCATCGACTCTCTCCACAGGTGCGCCAGCTAGAGCAGGCGGGAGCTGCAGCCAGAGAAAGTCACACAGCTGCACAGATTGGTGCTGCTTCCGATTCGCAGTCTGATACACACGGTGCCGCCTGGCTATCCGATTGTATTTTCCTTATCTGCCATGTCTTCATCCTGTGCCTTCAGTGTCTTAGTCCGTTCAGTGCTGCTACAACAGGACACCACAGACTGGGTAACTTATAAAAAAAAGTGGTTTATGTGGCTCATGGTTCTGGAGGCTGAGAAGCCCGAGAGCGTGGCACTGGCATCTGGAGGTCGTTGCGTGGTGGAAGGAGTGGGGGCGGAAGTGAGCATTGAGTTAGAGAGAAAGGAAGGGGGCTCAGCTTACGCGGAGCCCATTCACACAATAGCAGCATTAATCCTCATGGCCCAATCTCCTCGCTTATAACTATTATGGTGGCAATTACATTTCCAACACGTCAACTCTTGGGGGACACATTCAAACCATAGCAACCGATCACCACTTCTCCCAAAATTTCAACCTCTTCCTACAAGATCCTTCCCATCAGCATATAAACTTGATCAAATCTCCGCTATCCAAAAAAGGTGCTCCCTGAACCTCTCTGTCCCTTCCTCTCCTTCCCGTCACATGTAAACTTCCAGAGAGGGCAGGCTTTACTCGCTGTCCTTTCTCAATGCCTGCTCATTCCTCAGCCCGTGGCAGTCAGGCTGAGGACTGACCTCCTGAGCGCCAACTCCACCTTTCATTCCTCCCCATGTCACCCCCTGGGCATCACGTGCTGCTGCTGAACACCTCCCCCTTCTCGAAACATCCTCTTCCCTTGACTTCAGGGACACATACTCTTCTCACTTTCTTCCTGCATCTCTGGCCAGTCCTCAGTTTCCTTTGTGTTCCGCATTCCCCTACTGGCTCCTCACGTGTGGGTGTCATCCCCACGTCTGTTGCGTGCTCTTCCTTTCCCCATGTGATCTCTCTCCCTGGACACTCTCATCCATGCCTCAGGCCAGGCCTAGGCCACGGCAACAGCCTTCCAACAGGCCCCCTGCCTCCAGCCTTGCTCTGCTATAATCCATGATCCATGATGCTACCAGAGTGATTTTTTAAAATGTAAATCTGGCCATATCTGCTTAAAACTCTTCAATAGATTCCACTGGCCTTGGGATAAAGTCCAAACTCCCCTAGCAAATACCCTGCTCTGTGCCTGGCTGCCATAACTTCCTCAGTCTTCCCTCCAACCAGTGCCCTCCTGGCGCTGGCACTGTGTGCTCATGAGCTTCCATAGGCGGGTGGTGACAATGTTGTTAATGGCCACAGTTGTGATTATGCATTAGCTGTTGATGATTATGGTGGTGACTTTAAAACACTGCCCACCACATTTTAAATGCAGTCCTCAGAGGCAGACTCCATCTCACAGATGTTCCTTGCTCCTGCTTTCTGGAGGGTGGATTATGCATGCCCATCTCAGACCCATCTCCACCTGTGATTGTTTTAGGGCTGTGTGGTTGGGGCCCTGGAGGGCTCCCATGTTGACTCTTGGGTGTCAAGCCTGAACCTATGTCCAGTGCTCATCTCTTTCTAGCCTTGGGTTGAAACTAGCATGTTGGTGATGGGGCAGTGACATGACAGTGATGGTGGCAAAGGGATAATAGTGTTTTTTGTTTTTTGTTTTTTGTTTTGAGACAGAGTCTCACTTTGTTGCCCAGGGCTAGAGTGCCGTGGCATTAGCCTAGCTCACAGCAACCTCAAACTCCTGGGCTGAAGCGATCCTTCTGCCTCAGCCTCCCAAGTAGCTGGGACTACAGGTATGTGCCACCATGCCTGGCTAATTTTTTCTATATACATATTTAGTTGGCCAATTAATTTCTTTCTATTTTTAGTAGAGACGGGGTCTCATTCTTGCTCAGGCTGGTTTCAAACTCCTGACCTTGAGCAATCCACCCGCCTTGGCCTCCCAGAGTGCTAGGATTACAGGCGTGAGCCACCACGCCCGGCCAATAGTGTTGACTGTGAAGATGCTGCTACTATCAGTGCTCAATGGGGAGACAAAATTACCTAGGGACCATAGAAGAGAAGCCCCTGGGAGATCCAGGCAGTTGGTACTGGCTCCAAGTCCCTGCTTTGCCGCTGACTCCGTCAATCACTAGCTGATGAGGCTGATTTGAACTTCTCAGGGGCTTAGCTCTGTAGCACTGACCTGTCACCCACTTTCCATGTACACCCAAGACTGGTCATCTCACCTCCATCACAGGGCACTTAGTTGCCAGGCTGCGGCCCTGACACTCCTGGTATGGACATCACTCTCCAATACCAGCATTTATTTGCATCTATGAACAGGCATGGAGGCTGCTTTCCTAAACTGGAGAAGGTAGCTGGGGGCTAGGAGAATGGAGAAAGCAGTCTGGGGGGTGATGAAAAGGTGCCTGCCCTCGGTGGTAGGCCAGATGAGAGTCCCCAAAGATAACCAGGTCCTAATCCCTGAAACCTATAAATGTTACCTTACATGACAAAAGAGACTTTGCCAATGTGATTAAGGATCTTGAGATAATGCTCCTGGATTATCTGGGTAGGTCACTGGTGTCCTTATAAGAGGGAGGCAGAGGGAGGTTTGACCCAGAACGAGAAGGCAATGTGCCCACTAGCATGAGCCCACACTGCTGACTTTGAGGATTGAGGAAGGGGCCGTGTACCAAGGAATGAATGCAAATCAGTGCGGCTAGAAGCTGGGAGAGGCAGGAAACAGACTCTGCCCTAGAGCCTCCGAAGGGAGCATGGCCTTGCAGACACCTTGATTTTGGCCCCGGGGAAACTGATTCCAGACTTCTGACCTCAGAACTATAAGAGAATAAATGTGTGTTCTTTTAAACCACCACGTATGTGGCACTTTGTTACAACAACAATAAGAAACTGCTACAGTCTCCTTCTGCCCTCCCTCTCTGTCCTCCCCGCTTCCTCTTGAATCGGGTCGAGGAGGGAGGCCGGACAGCAGGCAGTGGAGAAGGCTGTCCTCCTCCCCTGCACATGGGGCCCGGCGCCCTTTGGTACAAGTAATGTTGGCTTTGGAAACATCGGAAGAGGATACCTCCTAAGAGCCGTAGTCATACATGGGTCTCTGTCAGAGTGACATGCTCAGGCCACTTCTGGTGGCTTTGCCGGCAGCAGGTGTTGAGTGAAGACAGAAGAGGAAGGATTCCAGAGAAGCCATCTGGGCACTGTGGCTGACGGGTGATGTTCAGCGTACGTGTACTCCCTTTTTTGGAACTCCCAGAGATACTGTGGCAGAGGAAGAAAAGGGCAGAGGTCCTGTAGGTGCAAGGAGAAAAACAGCAGGAACTTTGGGTTATGGATGTTAATGGAACTTTATTTATAGTCACAGACAGGGAGGTCCTGATAAGATCGGTGAGATGCTGCTCTTCGGGCTGACCACGCCCTCCCAGCCTTCCCACAGGTAGCTGATCAGGCAAATCATGATTTCCAGACTCTTCTCGTCCCCTTTCCCTGTTTTCATTCAGTTTTTGTCCTTTTCTTTTTGAGCTGGAGAACTTTCTATCTTGAGGTGAGTGTTCCCTCCCCTGTCATTAATTGCTACAAATACCCATTTCCCCCAGTTTGCTATTTCTTTGAACTTTTCGCATGTCGTGTTTGCCATGCGCAAGTTTTCTTTTTCATGTAGTGAAGTGTATCAACATGTCCTTTTGCAATCTCTGACTTAGATATCACACTTAAAGAGTTCTTCCCCACCTCAAGAAGCACTCACTTAGATCTTCTTTCCATAAATAAATTTTTGTATGCTTATATTGTCCATATTTCCCCCACTAATTAGCAATGCCTCCTTTCTCATATACTAAAGCACTCTCTCTCTCTATATATATATATATACATATATATGTGTATATATGCAGTTATGTATTTCTGGATTCTCTTTCCATTCTATTGATTTTCCCTATTCCTGTTCCTATACCACTCTCCCCTAAAAATTACTGTAACCCACTATTATCTAAAAAAATAATAAAATTATCTAAAAAAATTCTCTCAAAATTCTCCTAGATTTCTTACCAGAAATCTTAACTACCTGGTTAAAATAATTTGATCACATTAAAAAATCACATTGGTGTTTTGATTAGGATTACACTGAATTTATAAATTAATTTATGGGAAATAGATTACCTTTATACCATTGCATTTTCCCCTCCCCATCCCCTTCCAAGAGGACGGCCTGTCTCTATTTAAGTCTTCTTTTGTGTCTAGAGAGAATCATGCCATGGTTTCAGCCCTGGTGCAGTCTTTTCTCTCATCTTTGTTTCTTTTTGTTCGTTCTGTCAAGTGTGGGGAGGGTAGTTTTGTAAGCCTGCATTTAAGCCACCACGATTCCCAGAAGTCTGTAGATTTGCACTGAATTGAGGCTGAAGGCAGGGACGGTGAGCAGAGCTGTGGGTGTGGGTGAAATTCAGAAGGAGATTAGACACTAAATGAGAGGAGCAGAAGCTTGCAGAGCGCCAATGTCAGCGGGGAGAGTGGATGCGGTGACTGTGGATGAGAGAGCCACGGAAGGCAGAGGTGAGAAACCAGCAGAGGGGTATCAGGGGGGAGCCGAGGCAGGAGGAAACTCACGAGCCACGTGGCCAATGGAGTCTGGTGTTGTGGGGAGGTTGTGGGGAATGGCCGCAGTGGAGCTGTGGGTTGTGTCGGTCATGGCAGGCTGCACCATTTAGTGTTTAAACTGGGACGTGGAGAAGACTTTGGGACGGTGGGGTAAACCAGGATTATTCCTGGAAAGCTGGGACACACTGTAACCCCAGTTCGTGGAGACCTCTGAGAAAGTGGTTGCTGTGGAGGGACGGCCGAGGTGCCCAGGTTGTGTGGATTGAGGAGTTAAGACAGGGACGGTGGACTGTTCTTTTTGGAAGTTTGGCCAGAAGGGTAAAGAGAGAGTTGGGTCACAGATGGAGGGGAATTAAGGTTGAAGGGAGTATATATGCTTGCCTGCTTTCTGGGGTTGAGAGATCTGTCCGTCCGGAGGAGGGAACGGACTTAGTAAAGGGGGAAAGATGGAAGGTGCAAGATATAGAAGGGTAATGAAGAGACGAGATGCAGGAGGGGAGTGGGGCAATGTCAACAGCCCACAGAAGGCATGGGGTGAGCCTGGAAGAGAAGGAAGGACAGCCCTGATAGGACGGCAAGTAAAATGAGGCATGACAAACTAGCGGGAAGTTGGGGCGCAGAGAAGGGGACTTGAGGGAACCCATAACTTCTCCGGAATGTTTGCTGAGGAGGAGGAGGGCAATCGTACGGGGCAAAGAGCCTCCAGAAGAAAAAGAGTGGAAACCCTTAGCCCCTGTCCCTTGGGAGTCAACACGGTTAGACACTCTCTGATGGCTGAGGTGGTTCTGGATGAGATCCATTGGTGGTGGGAACGTTAAGTCTAAGCTCAGTGTAAGGTGCTAAGCTGGCAGCGTTCTGGCTGGTGTGTCTGGGGCTGGAAGCCTCTCCCGTCCTTGGCACTTTGGCACGTTGGGGTCTTCCTCCACTGGAGAACGACCACGATCCCTGCAGGAACCTGGACCAGTATGGACATCACTGCATTGATGGACAAGGATGCTCATACTGTGCAGGACCAGGTTCTACAGTGACACCTTGGGGTGGCAGGGGAAGCCACAGGGAATCAGAGGCTCCAGTGCCATCATCACCTGGCTGTGGATGAACCAGCCCTTCAGGATTCAGGAAATCCTTGGTGCTCTTGGACAATTCAGGGAGGAGAAAGTCCCCAAGAGAGAGACACTGGATTTCTTGTAACTTCTGATGGGCTCAAGAGGTTAATATGAAATATTAATCTAATTTATAACCCAATTTGATAAATCAGGTTTGTGTAATAGAATGGTAGGCAGCCATTCAAAATGATGTTGGAAAATAATATTTGATGGCAGGAAAAAAATATTCAGGACATATTAGTTGAAAATCTAGTATGAACACAATAATCTGATTTTTGAAAAGGACATGTAATATATCTATATATAGACAGACAAATGACTGTAAGAATATACACAAGTTAGCAGGGGTTGTTTCTGGGTGATAGAATTATAGATAATATTTTTTGGCTTACCTTTATTTTCCAAATTTTCTGTAAGATGCTTATATTGCTTTTTTTGTAAGTTAAATAACAAAGCTATTTTTAAAAAAGATTGCCAAGCAGTAATGGGACCCCAGCAGAGACCAGAGGAATCTGCAGATGAGCCAATGCCTGAGGTTGGGTGTACTCTTTCTAGCCGCACTCAGCAGGTACAGCTCACAGCTGGGTAAACGGAAGGGAGAACAACCTGGCCAGATTTAGCAATGCACCTAGCCCAGGGTTGCTCAGAGGTGGCCCATGGGACACATCCAAGGGGAGCTGTCCTACATTCTCTGTCTGGGGCTGTGTAGACCACCCTCAAGCTGGCGTCTTCAATCCAGATGATATCAGTGAAACTTTCCTGCTTCTCCTGACCCTGCACACACTATCCTGGGCCCATCTGGACCCAAGAGCGAGTGGGAAAGATGAAGTCATAGGAAGGCTGAAGTAGCCAAGGGATTCTTGGAGGGAAGGGACTGCTGTTGCTACGGCTGCGGTTCTGCTTACGTAAATGCCGTGTTAGCCAGGTCAGCCCCATTAAAGAGGAGCCCAGTGACGCTTCCCACCTGTGTTTGGCTGGTGTATGGGCGGTGGATGTGAGTAGGTCTCCACTGGGTCATGGGGAAGGGCTTGGGGGGCTGCTCCGCCCTCTGCTCTTTCCAGATCCCTGAATCAGATAGCCCCACCTGCCCCACGGGAAGCCCGTTAGCCAGCCAGACCTCTTAGCTCAGCACAACAGGGCTGTCTCTCCAAGGGCAGTGCCTTTGCTGAACAGCAGGAGGGCTGGGGTGGGGCAGGTGCCCGTTGGAAGATTCTGGGCCATCCCTAGTACCTACCAGCTTCTCTGAGATCCCCACAAAGATGGGGAAGGAAACACAGTTTATCTCTCGCTCATGATAGGCGTTCCATAAATATTTGTTGAATGAACAAATAAGTGAGCTATTGAGGGAGCGAATTAATCAATTAGCCAGTTTTGTGGCTGTGGGTGCATGGCTGGATGGAGAGGCAAACTGCTGGTAGAGCAAGGACACGCAGGTAAAAATCCCTGCAGTGCCCGGCGTGAGGAGAAAGAAAGGCGAAGTTGCCAAGGTTTGTTGATCGTGAGTCAAAACTTTTATGTATTAATCATGATACTTTAAAAAGTCTTACATTGGCACTGGAACCACAGGTTATCAAGTCCAAGTTCTAGATAAGAAAACTGAGGTCCTGAAAGCGAAGGGAGTGTGCACAGCTGCAAGCAGGTGGAATTTCAGCAAACTGTAGGTCTCTTGCCTCCTGGCCCCGCGGGGCTCCTCCACCCTATGCCGCTTCCTCAGTGCAGCTGGGGACCTTATCAGTGTCCCTTATAAATAGATAGTACCTAAGAGATGCGCTGTGCCTACTATGTGCCCAGCGAGTTGCTAGGCAATGCTGATGTCAAAGTGGGCTAGGTATTGACTACGTACAGGCAATTTCAACAGGAAAATGTGGCCAGCTTCAGGAGCCCGGAGCGGGGAGCCCTAGCCCAGACCTGGGGTGATGGAGCAGATATTCCACACACTCCTCTTGGAGCCTTTGCAGGGGTCCCCTCTTCCCCTGCCCCCCAGCATTCCTGGCTAATCTGTCTCCCACTTGTCCATGAGTGCCTGGCTCCAGGGCCCCAGGCACTCCAGATAAGAGTCACACCTCAGGGGCCAAAGGGACAGATATGCACGACAGACTGCTCAGAGGGAGGGGGCTCAGGCAGGGTCTCAGGCTCCAGGGGGAGGATCTGGGAAGGAAGGGCCTGATTAAGGGGAGGTGAGGGGATGGCTTGGGCCCAGAGGCAGAGGCAGACGCCTGAGCTCCAGGGCCCTTCTGAGTAGGCCCTCCCTCCCCAGGCAGCCATAATGGGTTTCACTCTTCAACCATGAATCTCAGGCTTGTTTTGAGGCCAAAGCTTCTCCAGGAGACTCCTCATCCTTCGGGCCCCTCTTCCTCCTCTGTCCTTGCACCCACCGACTCTCCCCCTCACTGACAGCTCACCCCTCTTGCCTCAGCCACCCACCCTGAGTCATTGGCTGGCTCCCAAAACTCAATCTCTTCCAGAGGAGTGTGGAGACAGAGGTGGAGAGAGAGGAATGACTATGATCCCTCTCCTCCTCTTCCTCATCCCAGAACCAGCAATCAGGCTCAGGTGGGCAGGGGCCTGTGTCTCAGTCAGGGGTTCTGCAGGACACGGAAGTAGGAGAGCTGTGGGCAGAATTTCCCTTAGGGGTGGAGTCCTAAGGGAAAGGGGGCAAAGAAACTCCATCACCCTCTCCAGCTGGACTTGCTGGTTAAAATAATCGGGTGAGGTTGGTCTGGCTTCTCTGAGATTTTATTCTACTGCTAGTGGTCTAGGGCAGGCCCCTGGGCACTTTTCATGCTTGTTGACAAGGAGGTCTTAACTGAGCTACTGGGGTTCCATGTACCATGGCTCCAAGGAATCTTTGAAACCCCTGAAACTGTGTGCAAAACATGTATTTGCACATGTGTCCTTGTTTCTAGGAGAAGGTTCACAGATTCCATCAGACTCCCAAAGGCATCTGTGACATAAAAAAGGTGCAGAACCCCTCTTCCAGGTCTTTGGAGGCAGAAGTGCCTCCTGCTTGCCTGCCCTTCCCGAGAGGCCCCCTCCCCTCCTCTGAGTTTCTTCCACTCCTGTGCTGCTGCCGGCAGCCTGTCCCCAGAGCCAGCTGGGGCCATGTGCCTCTCTGCTCACCTGGACACAGTGCCGTGCCTCTATCGACTGCCCTATTTAGGAGCTGCTGAGCTGACTGCAGAAACCAGGTCTGCATTTGCCCCCTCCAGAGGTATCGGGCTTTGAGGAAGGGTGTGGGTGAAGGGCATGAGTTCTGGAGTCAAAGAGACTTGCGCTTCACCCTGGAAGCGCCGCCTGGGCAAGTTAATGAAGCTCCCTGAAACTCTGTTTCCTCGTCCATAAAATGGGGTGAATGCCTCCCTACAGGGGTGAGGACTGAGGTAATGGTTATAAAACGCCAGGCACTCAATAAATGTTAGCTATTATCTGGCACAACTGCATCCAGAAATTTTCTCTACAGTGTCCCTGAAAGGAGATTGTCCAGCTTTTTCTGGGGAGCTTCCACCTCCGGAGGTGGCCCAGCCCCGTTTGGGTAGCTCTGACTGTGAGACAGCTCTTATGTCAGTCAGGAACTCTTTGAGTTCAAGTGGCAGAAATTCAACTCATTGGCTCACCAGAAGGGGGAGTTTATTGGACCAAAAAATTGGGAAGAGTAGGAGTGGAAATGACCTCCGGGGCTCTAGAGACCCCAACAATGTTGTCAGGACTTTCCTTCTCCCTCCCTGCAACTCTTGGGTCTGTTTCTCCATGTGATTGCGGCAAAGTAGCCAACAACTCCTAGCACACATCCTCACGGCTTAGGGAGAGAAGAAAATGCTTCTTTCTCTCAGTGACCACACATAAAATCCCAGCGAAGGACTGAGACAGGCCCGGCTTGGGTCACATGCACATCCCTGAGCCAATCACTGCAGACAGGGCCATGGGCAATTATCATTGGCCAGGTCTCATCCCATGATGAGACACGGTAGACTCTGAATGGCAGCCATATTGGAACCACGAGGAGTGCAGCAGGGTAGGTTCCCCAAAGGGAGGGAGGAAACAGCCTTCAGGCTGCTCCTAGAAGCTTGGACAAACAAAACGAGCGTCTGCTCACCACTCTTCTTCCTTACATCCCTGTCTTCGTGACAACCTCCAGTCCAGCACCAGTCCTGGCTCTGTCCTCCTTGCCTGCAGAGGACAAGGCTGTTCACCCAGCTGGGTCTGCCCCTTGGAAGTCTGAAGAGTCATTATGACCTCCCCAATCTTCTTTTTCTTCTTTTCTCTAAGTTCTTCTGGTTCTTGCATCTCCCTGAGTACAATGGGTTTCCAATTTGCTTCCTCCCCTACTCCTGGGCGGAAGGCAGCAATCTGGTTGGAAATTGGAACAGGGCCCAGCGGTGAGAATTATCAGCCGGAATGCTGAGGAAAACGATGGGGGCTTTAGTGTCCCTTGGAGCCAGTCACTGGCCTGGTGTTCCCATTAGCCACGGGGGAGTTGACCAGGGAGGAAGACAAAGAAGGAGAAGCAGGGCGGGGTGGGAGATGAGGGGAGAGAAGAGGGAAGAGTGGCAGGGTAGTGGAGGCAGAGGACGAGGGAGGAAAGGGAGGCAATCAGGAGAATGGGGGGAAAGCCTCAGATCTCAGGCTGGGAAACTCAGTCAAATACTTTTAAAATCCCCGGTGTGGCCCAGACTGTACACACAGCAGGCGCTCATGGGCTGGAGCCACCCCCGGGTGGTCGGGGCAGGTGTCTCAGTCAGTTCAGGCTGCCGTAATGGACTACTGCAGACTAAGTAGCTTATACACAACAGAAATTTATTTCTCATGGTTCTGGAAGCTAGAAAGTACAAGGTCAGGGTGCCAGCATGGTCCGGTTCTGGCGAGGGCCCTTTTCCAGGTTGCAAACTGCCAGCTTCTCTCCGTGTCCCCATGTGGCAGAAGGGGCAAGCAAGTCCTAGGGCCCCTTTTATAAGGACACCAATCCCAATCAGGAGGGCTCTGCCCTCAGGGCCTAATCACCTTCCAAGGCTTCACCTTAATACTGTCCCAGTGGGGATTAGGTTTCCACATATGAATTTTGGGGGGGACACAAACATTCCGATCATAGCAGCAGGCTTACTGGAAGAGGGGTCTTGAGGGAGGAAGAGGATTGCACACCTGGAAGTTGGCCCCGGGAGTCCATTGCAAGCAGCGGAGAACCCTCTCTGGTTGCCCGGCTGGGGAGTAGGGGCCCTGCTCCCCTCCCTGCAGTCTTCCTTTCCCAGTTGGGCTGCTCTGTAGAGGTCACCCCTAGGCTAATGAGGAGTCTTTCTGAAGTTTAAAACCAATTAAGCAACAAATGGCGTCTGATTAGTTATTTCTCTTGATGTGAATTTTAATGAACGGCCTCCTCTTCCTGCCCTACCTCCCAAGCACCCTGGGGGCCGTATAGCTTCCTGGTCTGCCTTGAAGAGCCCTCAGGGGTGTCTGAGAAGGCTGGGCAAAAGGGGAGAGGGGCCGTGGTGGGGCAAGCCCTGCTAGTCAGCCTACATTTCCCCTGACAGTTTGGAGCGCCACTGTGTCCCTAAGGCCAGGGCTGTCCTGCAGGGAAGAGGGGAGGGGTGGGGGAACAGAGAGACAGTAGAACAGAGAGATGGTGACACATAGCCTGGGACCTCTGCCGGCTCACTCTAGTCAAAGAGGCTGAAGCAGAACATGTTACAAGTTAGGCCAGGATGAAAGCTAGATGTGCTCAGGGAAGACTGAGCCTATGTTGGGGACGCCAGGCTGCAGGGAGGCCCCCAGCCGGACCGGGGCTGCAGGGCAGGTAGGTGGTGCAGTAAGCAGGACCCAGGTCCACAGGGACGTGCTATGGGGTTCTGAGTGGGTGAGAATCCTTCTGAGAATGCAGAGATGGTGGTTATTGCTTGGCCATTCTCTAGGTACTCTTGTGACCCTCCCATGAGATGGCACAAGGGAAAGTCCATTGTAAGCCTAAAGGAGACTGGGGTGGGGTAGTGAGTGTGGGGAGATAGCAGGGCACTGTCTTCTTCCCTTCTCTGACCCCCAAGTAGGAGACCCCCAGCACACCAGCTGTCAGGTCCTACTCAGTTACATACCACCCACACTTCGCAGGCAGAAATGGAAGCCAAGGTCCTCAGCAGAGTGTCCAGTATGGACAGGATGGCCAGCTGCAGAGTCTCAGGCTCAGCTCCCTCCATCCTAAAATGGGCATCTGCTAGGATCCTCACCCAGGACCAAGAAGCCCCTGGGACAGCCAAGACCCAGAAGGGCTGCTCAGCCCTGCACTGCAGACCACTCCTTCCAGCTGAACAGAAAAGCTCTCCTGACAGGAGAAGAAAGCCCGCGGTGTCTGCTGGAGGAAGGAGCGTGGTGGCAGCTGCTGACGCAAGAAAGAAAGATGGATTTTTCTGCAGGTTCCTCTTCACTGTCTCCTTTCTCCTTCTCCTCCCTCCCTCCTCCCCTCTACTTTTACCTCCCACCCTCCCTAATCCACATTGGCTCTGAGGGACATCGGGCTGAGGGGTCCCAGAGGGAGCTGAACAGGCCCTGGACTCCCAGGGAGAGCCCAGTGGTTTTCCTAGTGACTCCCTGAGGCTCAGAGGAAAGGCATCATTCCTGGCTTGGGCATCTGAGGGATGACAAATTTAGAGCAGCCACCTCCAAATCCAACCTCTTTGGCTTCTGTTTTGGGTACCAGGAGCCAGCCTGGCCCAGAAGGTTGGCTTCTGACCAGGCCTCTGGAGCCCAGAGCTGAGGCCAGCTGTTCCAGGCCTGCGGCTCCCCTCCACTTGGCCCCATGTCACCGTCAGGCACCTGGGCCCCTCTGGTTGGCTTTATTACCCCAACTTTCTGGAACATGCTGTCTGTGTCTTCCTTATGAAGCTGTGACAGATGAGGGATGGATTGGTCACGTGGTAATGGACAAAACCCCAGTTCATACTCTCTTTGGCACAAAAGGGAACTTTATTGGTAGATGTGGTGGTACCAGGTGTCATTTTTGAGGATCCGGACAGAGTCAGGTCTGGGATTTTGGCAAACATATCCCAGTGGAAATAAGGGTTGAACAGTCAACCTTGGAAAGAGCAGGGCTGCTGCCTGCTGGGCCTCAGGAACATCTGAACCAAGTCTTGAATATGGCCAAGAATCTGTCCTTCTCCTTCCATCCCCAACCCTTGTCTCTGCTTCTCACTGACTGCAGATGGGCTTCTTATACCTCCTGAGCCTCTGCCCCACAACCTCCTCTCCTGAACAGAGATGGACTCCTAATCAGTAGCAATTCAAGAACTCCCAGGGACGGAGTCAGATTGGGTCAGCTTGGGTCCAGGTCCTGCGCTGGGTGAGTCCATTATGACCGAAGGGTAGAGTAACAAAATGGCAGTGCCATGGGAGCTGTATGGGTAGAAAGGGGGTCTCCCCAGAATTTCAGAGGAGGGCCGGGGAGACAAATCAGTCGGCTTCAACTTCATCCTTCTCACAAGGAGGACTGGAATTGTTTGCAGGTCTCACTAGAGCAGCTCTGTGGGCTTCTCTGGCTCCTAGGGGCACACACGGCTGGATGTATTTCCTTCCCTTAGCCACAGTTCTGGATCGGTCATCCTGACCCAGGGACTGTCCTCACCTGTCACCCAGATTCTGGCCCTGGTGACCCACACCTGCCATCTCGCCCTGCACCCTCTTGTCTTGGTCAGCTGCACTTAGCAGTTGTAATGGAGCCCAAAGACAAGACTCCAGGATTTGGAGTAAGATCCACGTGGGTTTGAATTAGGTGCCACCATTTACTACCTGTCTGAGTTCCTATTCCCTCACCTGTAAATGGAAAAGATAATATTAACAGTACGTAAGCAACAGGGCTGAGGCGCAAGTTCAAAGAGATGGTGAATGTAAGTTCTTGGCACATCATAGGCACTCAGTAAATGCAGCCTGAAAAAAACCCACACCAAGGTGTAGAATCTTCTCAGCTCCTTTGTCGAACAGCAAGATCACTGTGTCTGAGCTATTTGTGGCAGGTGGCGGCAGGGTGGCGAGGAGGATTGTCTTCTAGCTGCAGGCTGAAGGAGAGAACCCGTCTTCCCTCCCCAGCCAAGCCCACACACATCCCTTCTGGCCAACTCTCAGGAGCCTCCGTTTCCTGGAAGAACTTAAGGCCCTGGTGAAGGCCCTCAGGCCCGCCCCAGGCTTCAGGGAAAAGGATTGATTCCCCCGAGTGCATCTTGAGAGCAGAGTGGATCAGGAGAGGAAGACTCTGGCAGATCTGTCCCAAGGAAGCTCCAGCTTCTAAACGTTTCAGTCCACAGGGAAAACCCAAACACAGGATCCCATGGGGCCATGGTCTGCATCTGTGCCCAAATCGGCCTTTGTACCGGCACAGGCTGTCCTTTCCGTGGAGCTGACCAGGACCAGGCTTGGGATACTGGCAAACACATCTCAGCACCACTCCCCCCTGTTTGGGACAGGGCTGCTAGCTGGTGGGCATAGTAATGATTGGGGGGCAGGGGGGTCGGTGGGAACAAGGAGGATCAAAGACGTGGACACACATGTGCCAGCACACTCTCAGACACAGATGTGACTGGCCTGTGTGCAGAGGGAAACAGATGGCCAGGACCAGAAGTGCTACCTGAGGCCTCCCAGATGTCTAATCATAGCAATGGCGCCTGCATTTACAGTGCACTTACATGTTCCGGGCACTGGACTAACCGCTTCAAGTTCAATATTACATTGAATCCTTGCCACAACCCCTGGAAATGGGCATGAGTGTCTCTGTTTTACAGATGAGGGACTGGAAGCCCAAAGAATTAAAAAACTTGCTCGAGATCATACCGTCTGATTTCAAAGCCCTCTTATGTTGCTGTGGGTACTACAACAGACCCAGTTTTCCGAAGGAGAGATTCACAGGGGACAGAAGATTCTCCAGGCAAATGCGCTGGTTCTTGCAGGGCGGCCTGGAGAAGACTAGCCTCAGAATCTCCTGGGAAGTTGCTAAAAGCACCAGCTCTTGGGTCGAGTGCCACTTTCACGCACCCTTCCTCCAAGTACCGACTCAATGGGGTTAAAGGCCTAGGGACATGCATTTTAACAAGCCGCCAATCTCTCATGAAAATAGCTTCCTTCCCCATTATGAGGGAAAAAAACATTGTTCATCTTTGAATTCAAATTGCTACACATTGGGCTCAGGAATCTACATTTTCATATGTTCACTAAAGTTTCAAAACACCTGCTCAGGGTTTTGGACACATGACCCATGATGCAGTTGCTGGGCTTTCTCAATGCCAAAGACTCTGGAAATTTCAAGTCTGGAGTTTGGGAAGAGGATGTACCCCCCCCCCACCCCCCAGCTTGCTCCTGGCTCTTCAGGCTCCTGCTTCCCCTGTGGACTCAGACTCACAAGAAAGGGTGGAGGGAGCAGCAAGCCCTGCGGGGAGAGGGCGACTCTATTGGGCCTTCCTCGTCCACAGGAGAAAGCATCAATTGCTTCTGCAAACGCCCACCTTCCCTCTGCCCGGACCCTCTCCCTTGGAAGCCTGGGGCCACCTCTTGGCTCCCTGCTCCTGGAGCTCCTCCCACGCCATTCTGCCAGGCTTACAAAGCTCCTCTTCCAAGAATGTCCTCCCCTGGGTAATTGGGCCCTCAGGCCATTGACATTTAAAGAAATGTTCTTGACCTTTTCAGCAGTTCCATAAAATCACAAAATAGATCTCTAAATATTACTACAGACTCCTACTTGCCCAGACCCTGGCAGGGACTCATTTTCCAGGCTAACTCAAGAATAAGAGAAAATAGCAATATTGCTAGGAAAAAAGGGGCTCTTCTCAAACATCTCTCTTTTGGTAATCATTCCATTACGGACCGCTATTATCTGCATTAGGTCTCCGTCCTCTTCCATCGCTGCCGCCACCACCATTACGGGTTTTGCCATTAGCACCTTAATTATATGATCATATAAAATGTGCAGGATTTATGCTCTGGCGTCTCCACAGTGCCAAAGGTCTACTTGTGTTTTAGAGATTTGATCTCTAGATTTGCATGAAAACCTCCCCCCCGCCCCTTTCCCCATCTGTGGGGAACCAGATGGAACAATGGGTAGAGAAGAACCGGAAGTTCTGGAGGGAGACGCAAGAGATGTCAAAGGAATGAATGTGTTAAGAGACATTTTGAGAAAATGAAGAACTTGAAAATAGATTAGATGTTAGATCAGGACTACCCCTTACATAAACAGAGCTTGAGTCAAGAGTGGAAATTTAAAATTCTTTCCTACATATTTCCAAAAACAGTTTTGTCATCTAAAATTGCAGTCAGCAAACTCCCACCTGCAGGTGAAATCTAGCCTTGGACCCTTCCTTATGACCCTTGAGCCAAAAATGTTTTTTTAAAAATAATTTTTAAATAACAGCTTTGTTGAGATATAATTCACATACCATAAAATTCAGTCATTTAAAGTGTGCAATTCAGTGGTTTTTAGAATATTGACAGAGTTGTGCAACCGTCCCCACTATCTAATTCTGAAACATTTTCATCACCCCAAAAAGAAACATGACCCATTAGCGATCGCTTCCCATTCTCCTAGCCCGCCAGTTCCTGGAAACCACTAATCTACTTTCTGTCTCTATGAATTTGCTTTTTCTGGACATTTCATGTAAGTGGAATCATACAGTATATGGCCTGTTATATCTGAATTCTTTCACTTAGCATAATGTTTTTCGCATTTATCCCCATTGCAGCATATATTATTTATAAATAACATCCCATTGTATGGATATGTGTGTGGCATTTTCTGCCACCAAATATGTGGTTTTTTTCCTCTGACACCAAATACCTGTTGTTTCTCTACAACAACCACCTCTTTTCCAATACCAACTGGGTGCCCAACAATTCATTTCAATTCTGAAACTATTAAAGACCCCTCAGGTTAAGGGCTGAGTCCCACAAGACTCCCCCCACTTCAGATGCCAGCTGTAAATGGGGTGCTCAGGCTGCTAACACTTCTAAAATCTGACTATAAATTTGAGGGTGCCCGTGTCCCCCACTCAGATTCAGTGATTTGTTAGCAGGACTCACAGAACTCAGGAAAGTGCTTCACTTATGATCACTGGCTTATTATAAAGGATACAAATGAATTGCCAAATGGAAAAGATGCATAGGGTGATATGTGGGGAGTTGGGCACAGCTTCTATGTCCTCTCTCGGCACACCATGCTCCCAGCACCTAGATGTGTTATCACCTGGAAACTCTCCAAATCTCATGTTCAAGAGCTTTTACAACCCAATCTCCAGGTCCTCTCCTCTCCCTGGAGCTAGTGGGTGGTGGGAGAGGCCACTGAAGGTTCCTATCTTCTAATAGCATGTTTGGTTTTTCTGGTGACCAGCCCTCATCCTGAAGCTACCTAGGGACCGCACCCTGAGCCATTTCATTAGCAAAACTCAAGTGTATACTGGGTGCAGTGGCATGTACCTGTAGTCTCAGCTACTTGGGAGGCTGAGGCAGGAGTCTGAGCTCAGGAGTTTGAGACCAGCCCAGGCAACACGGAGAGAGCTAGTCTCAAGAAAAACAAACAAACAAACAAAAAATCAAAACAAAACCTCACTAAAAAACTCAAGTGTAGTGAAAGGGGTGTTATATATAACAAGACATTCCTATCACTTAGGAAATTCCACGGGTTTTAGGAGCTCTGTACCAGGAACTGGGGATAAAAACCAAATATATTTTTATTATACTACAATATACCACATTTTGTTTATCCATTCATCGGTTGATAGACATCTGGGTTATTTCCACTTTGAGGTTATTATGAATAATGCTGCAATGAATATACACATACAAGTTTTTGTCTGAACACATGTTTTCAATTCTCTTGAGTATATGCCAAGGAGTGGAATTACTGGGTCATAGCAATGAAACAATGAAACAGTTTCATTGTTTGAGGAATTACCAAATTGTTTTCCAAAGAGGAATGTTTTTCATTCTTACCAGCAATGGGTGATGGTTTCAATTTCTACACATCCTTATCAACACTTGTTATTACCTGTCTTTCTCACTTTAGCCAACCCGGTGGCTGTGAAGTGGTATCTTTTGTTGTGATTGGCATTTACATTTTTAAAGGATTATAAAAACAAACACAAACAAACAACATAAAGGAGAATATAAGACAGAGACTGTATGCCATATGTGGCCTGCAAAACTTTGAGTATATGGATCTTTACAGAAAAAGTTTGCCAACCCTTGGTCTGAAATATTCTAAATTGTCTATTGAAGTAAAGCTGAAATTTGTATTTATGTTTTGAAAATTTAGTTACGTCTTAAGCATGTTTATTAAAAGTAATCACAATTTTAGCATTTATTGCCTAGTTGCCAATGAAAAGAATCAACATCATACTTCAGGAATATTGCATCTACATCTAGCATATACACATCTAAGAGTAATGCAAATCGTTTACTTTTGTGAAATGTTCCTCAGTCACCATACACAACTATTGCAAATGCTTCACTAATTCGTGAGTGCCTCGAGAACTGTGAACTAGCATATGAAGAAAAGCAAGAAAATGGTCTCTTGGCACTACTGAGACAGACACTTTATCATGCAAGAATCTACTGCATTCATGCTCTCTAAGAGGAATGATTTGACAAGTTAATTAATTTGTCTTTCTCTACTGAAGTGCTTCTGCTGCTGAAATCCGCAGGCTGCCGGAAGCAGACCGGCCTCCAGCCCCGCAGCTGCCCAGCTCTGATGCCTGCCCCGTATTCCAGCGCAGGTACTTTTTACTGCCGGCAGCGGTTCCCTGAGGCCTGAATGGTGTCAGTCACAAGGGCAGGTGTCAGGCCTGTGGGCCATCTGTGCTGGGGCTATGTGTGGATCTAGGGTGACAGAGGTGTGTTCTTTGATAAATTTATTTATTTTCTGGTGTTAGAAATATATGGGAACCTATGAGAATGGGGTCTGGCCCAGGTCTGAGAGCAACAGTGGTTGTATTAGAAGATAATGAGGAATTATCATGAATTTTGTTAGAAGTGATAATGGTATTATGGAAATTTTAAAAAAGCATCTGCTAACACTGAAGTATTTATGGATGAAATGAAATGACATCTAGGATGTGCTTTATAATACTGCAGCCAGAAAAAAAAAAAACTATCAGGGAGATTTGTGAAATAAGATTGGCAAGCATTAATATTAATAATTGTTGAAACTGGGTGATGATGTATGAGGGTTCATGGTACCATTCTCTTGACTTTTTATATGTTTGAAAATGTTCGTGCTACACAGTTAAAGATAATAAAATAAAATGAAAAAGGATAGAGGATTGCAGGGGGAGGGGAAAGACACTTGCCTCCTGGGCGGGCGGCCATGTGCTTCTCCCTGAGAGTCAGGGAGGAAGGCAGGACCCTCGGGAAGGGAGCTGGGCAGAGACAACAACCTTCACCATCAGGGAGCTCCATAAAAACAGGGTCATATATTTGGACCAGAAGTAAAGGACTAATCAAGCCTTCTCCAGGATTCTAGCTGTGCACATCAACAGCTGACGGCATGGCTACTTTGACATGGACTGCTCTGACACTCCCTTCCACAAGGAAGCGACCCCGGGTGCTAGAAGAGTCCTTGAGACAAAGGGCTGACTTCCATGGTGGCTCTTTCCCATATCACTTTTAAAATTAGGAGACAATTTAGGCACCAAAAAAAGTATATAAAAACAGTTTAACACACATTTATGTACCTACCACTCAGCTTGTCAAATCGTAACATTTTGCCATCTTTGCCTCAGACCTTTTCTTTAATAAATTAAACTAAAATATTACAGATACAGTGGAAGCCCTTGCGAGCCAGTCTGCAATTCTCTTTGCTTCCCTTTGTTCTCAGAGGCAACCACCAGCTTGCCTTTGGTGTTCACCATTCCTCCCTGAACTACAGGCGCATGTATTTATAAACAATGTATAGCACTGTGTTGCACATCGTTAAACTTTATATAAACTGTATCATGCTGAAGTTCCTGCAATTTGCTTTTTTTCACTTACATTTTTCAAGATTTATCTACGTTGATCCTGATTATACCACAATTTCTTTATTTGTTCATTCTCTCAGTGATAGACATTTAGGTTTGATTCCAATATTTTTCTATTACAAACTATACTGAAATGAAAATTTTTGTACACGTTTTCTCATCCATAAGTGTGTTTGTATTTAGCTGGCAGTAGGATAACTGTTGATTTTTATGCTGTATGCATCTTATGTTCAGTAGCACCTTTACCCAGTGTCCGCATGTGAGTCCACGCCCCATCACAGCTCTTACTTTCTTCCATCTGTTGAGTGTGAACTGCTCCATCATAGTCTTCCAGTTTTGCAAGTTTCTGATTACTTATCAGGTCATGCATCTTTTCCCTTCTATTGGCCACTTATCTTTTCCTTTTCTGTGAATTCCCTGTTTGACCATTTTTTTCTTTACATGGTTGATTTTTTTCTCAATGATTTATATACCACCCCTTGGTGGGTTTTACGCATTGCACAGATTGTCTCCCAGTCAATAACTTGACTTCTCAATTGCGATGTATTTTTTGTACAAGAGTTTTTACTTTTAATGAAGTTGAATTCATTTTTCATTCCTGTTGATGCTTTTTTCCTTCATTTAAGACATCCTTTCCTACTCTAAGGACATATAAATATTCTCTTATATTTTCCTTTAGAAGTTTTTAAGTTTTACCTTTCATAATTAGGTCTTTAATCCATCTGGAATTTGTTTTGTCTGTGGTATGAGCTACTGACCTAATTTTTTACATATGTGTAACCAATGTTTTCAGCACTATTTGCTTCTGATTGAAAAGTCTACCTCTATCATATGTCAAATAGCTGCGTGGACATAGACATGTTTGTGCCTATCTGTTAGGTGTTTCTACTGGTCAGTGTTTATTCCAACAATATACTGTCTTAGCTGTTGCAGCTTTATATGAAATCCTGGTATCTGCTGGGGAGTCTCTCCTCATATCTTCTTCAAAACTTTCTCAGTTGTTTTTGATCCTTCACTATTCCATATAAAGGAATCTGTTAGGATCAGATTGTTCTTTTCCACAGAAAACCCTCTTGTCCCAAACTATATTGATTTTATATATTAATTTGGAGATAACTGCCATACTTATAATTACGGGTTTTCCCCACATATAAATCTACATTTACATCTTATACAGATACTATATTTCTGTATAATATAGGATTATTACATTATTATATTACAAGTCTTAATGTATTATTATATTATTTGATTTAGAGTATTGTTTGATAATATAATATAATATATTGTTTATTTAAGTCTGTTTTTAAATCTTTCAACAGTGTTTTATAATTTTCTCTATTATATATTCTCCCTGAATGTTTTGGTTAGGTTTATTCTTAGTTAACAACTAGCTTTGTTTTATTTTGCTATATTGGCAGTATTTTAAAATTATCTTTTGGAAGTATTTATTGTTGCTGTATATGAATGCAATTGATATTTTCACCTACTCTTAGTTCTAATAATTTAATAGTTTTACTTCATTACTTCATCTTGAATTTTTCTACATCATATTTTACAAATAATGATGGCTTTCCTTACTTCTAATACATTTTTTGACATCTCTGTACTAATTTATTTCTGCTTTAATAGAGGTGTGCATGGTTTTGCCCCCATCCTGCCTAGGATCTCCAACTCCATTACCGCATTGAAAAGAAGTGGTTCTAGTGGGCATCATTGTCTTATTCTGGATTTTAAGGGGAATAAAAGGATGCTTCCTCCTATTCTTATTGGACTAACAGTTATTTTTATTTTTTATTATGAATGGATTTTGAATCAATGGCTTTTTCTGCATCTATGAAAGTCTTCTTTAGTGTGTTGGTGTTTCTGAGCTCCAGTGTGGGCTTGCAGGGCAGGCTGGATTTATCTAGAGAGGTTGCTGCAGAGCGGCCGCCACTGGTAGGACAGGGTGTGTTTGCTCTTTGCCCGATTAGAATCCATAACGACGATGGTCATCAGGCTCCAGGGAGGCAGTGTCCTCAGGCTTTGCGGCTGCTTCTCTCATGAGCCATTCTCCCTGTCATGCAGAGTCTTCTTGCAAATGGAGGATCCCACTGTGTCATAGGGGCATCACCCTTTGCAACATTTGGGAAAACTGAGTTGGAGAAAGACTAGCTTGGCACAAGAGTGGTGGTCAGTAGAAAAGGCCACTGTGATGGGTGAATCAGTAGCCCACCAAGAACAGCAGTGCAGGAGGTTGGGGAGGCCTGACAATAGACAGCAAAAGATACAAGAGAAACCTTAACGACACAAGGCTTAGGACCAGACTCCAGGTAACCCTGGCGATCCAAGGAAGGCCCAATAGTAGGGAAAAGGGAGCCATAGACCCACCATGCAGGTGATCGGCACTTCTTTATATGTTAAAGATTTGGGCTGCTCAGAGCGGATCGATTTTGGCTGGCAAAGATAATGTAAAACCCCTACATCCGAGCAATCCTGGCCTCATGCCTACCTATTATATGGGCAGACATTTTTATTTCCTTTCTTCTCCTAGACCTTAGCATAAGACACAAAAGGCATTCTACCTTTCCAATATGTGTTCAATGAGTATTCGTTGACTGCTGAATGAAACCCACGCACAAAGCAGTTAGCACGGGGCCTGGCACACACCGATGTGGCAGCTGTAATGGTGACTCTGGGTTCTGGCTGGAGAGATGCTAGGTGAATACAGGGCTTCACAGACTTACAACCCAAGTCTCAGACAGACAGGGTCTCCCTGACCAAGCCTGGAACGAGAGAGTAGTGTGAGAGGGCAGCTCCAGCCTCCCTCCCCTTCCCTGGCCTCTCTATGCACTCTGTCTAAAGTGTAGCAGAGCCAAACAAAAGGAAAGTGACCGAGCATGTCAATTCACAGAGGCTGCTCCGCTTGGGATGGCTGCCCCAGCCCACTGTTCCCTGCTTCTGTTTCGCTAAGAGAACGAGACACAGACGAGCACGTGGTCTGCTTTACTCTTTCCCCAGGAGCTGCCAGCTTGCCTGTCAGAATTTATTCTTACAAAATCATCAGTGATCTGAGAATGCTGTGCCTGGTCCCCTTTCCTCGCCACCTCCAACAGAACCACAGGAAAATCCCAGATCCCATCTTCTCCTCCCTCCCCTCGCTCACCCATCTCCTCTCCTCTCCATGTCTCTACTGCAAAGATTGGCCTCTCAGCCTCCGTCCTGCCTTCCTCTAGTAAGAGACGTTGCAAAGGTAAAAACTACTGTTCTCAGATTCCTTTATAGTTAGGCTCCTGGGTTCAAAGTAGCTTTTACCAAATGAATGAACTCACATGGTATTTGGAAGTAAGCAGTGAGGGGAAGGCCATCTACTGCTGTTGCTGGTAAGCAAGGTCAAGAGTGTTTGGAGGCTGCAGCAGCAGCTGAACTGAGTTCCAGTGTCTAGCATCCAGCTTTGTGGCATGAGGGTGCTTTGGTGTCTGCAGAGGTAGCAGCAGCTGCAGGTTCCTAATAGCTTTAGTGGCATGATTACTTGATAGCTTGGTGGCAGAACCCTGAGTTCCACACCATAAATTCCTTTAAAAAACTTATCAAATTCTTTGTATTAAATCCCTTGCTGCATTAAATAATTAGAACAATTTCTGTTTACTGCAATGAACTGATTGATGCATCTATCTCTGCTAGATCCCCGAAATAGATACCATTTTGCCCAGGAGAGAGTTCATTTCAGTTCAGTTCCACTCAGTCTCAATAGACCTTCGCTGTCTGCCCATTTCACCTTCTTGGGTCCTATCTTCTGGAAGTTCTTAGTCTGTCTGGGTAGATAGACTCACACACAGCGGTCTGTAATAGTATCTGCTATTTACTGAGCAACTGTCCAACACTAAAGTACTTTTGGGACTTTACATCCACTGTCTTTCTCATCGCAAGCCTGTACCATATGTGTATCAGGAATGCTTTTGGCCACAAGCATTAGAAAACCCTATCACTCACTTAAACAAGAAATTTATTTTTCTCACATAAACAGATGTTCATGTTAGGAAATTCAGGACTGCATAGCCGGTCAAGGCCATTATGAAGGACTAGGCTTCTTCTGTCTACCTGCCTCGCCACCATTAGCGTGGGCTTCTTTTTTCTTGAATAGAATAGATGCTGCACCTCCAGACATCCCATCTAAGTTCTCAGCAAAAAGAAGGGAGATTGAGGGAGGCAAAAAGCAAACAGCAAAGCACAATAGCCTCCTTCTTGTCAGACATCGCTTTTTCATTCTGGAAGGGAAGGCCTCCCTGGGGCCTCCTGCCTGCATATCATTAGTCAGCGCTGGGGCATAGCGTGGCCACCTTCGTCTGCAGGAGAGGCTGGAGGCAAGCGTCTCGCTTGCCAGCCTGTGCAGTAAAGCAAAGCAGGGAAAACACGGTGGAAACAGATGCTGAATCAGCTGGTCTACAGGATCTGCCAGGGCAAGTGTCATCCCAATTTTACAGCTGAGGAACGTAAGGCTGAGAGAGGCCACGGGATAGTCTGTGTTAGCTACAGGACTGTGGGCCACAGATAACACATCAGCCTGTCCAGTGGAGCATCTGCGCATTGCACTGAGAGAGGTGAGGGGTGCCTTTCGTCAGTGCCCACCCAGCCTCCTTGGCCTCGATGCCTCCTGTGGGCATCCCTGGACCTTGGACAGGGAGTGTAGACTCGAGGAAGCATAGAGTCTTTGACACCATTAGATCTAGAGATTGAAAAACTTACCTTACCACGTTAGTGGCCCCTCTGGAGCGGGAGCATCACCAGGGGGATGTCCGGCTACTGTGAGAAGAGAGAACTCAAGGGAAGTCTCTGCAGCAAGTATCATCAACTCACCAAGGTCACTGGCTGGCAATTTTGTGTGGCACCAGCAGGAAGCATCAGGGCTAACAGGGACTTGTGTTCATTGCTGAGTTGATATAGAAGTGGATTACAGCATTTGTGATAGCTTTAAAAAAGGATAAACAGGTGAGTGGCTTGGGAAGGTAAAGAAGAGGTCTTTGTCCCCTTTGAATTCGCTCAGGCTTGAGGGGAGAGTGGAATTTCGCACAGGGAGATCTGGGTGAATGGTGACACCAGAGGGGGTCACTGAGATGGTCCTGAGAGCAGTGGCTACTGTGGATAGTCTAATTGCGAGACCTCAGTAATGGCAACTATAAAATTTTGAGATATTTAAAGAAGACCTAAGTAAATGGAGTGATATACCATGTTCATAGATTGGAAGCCAATATTGTAAGTATATAAAATTTTCCTAAATTGATCAATACAATTTGATCAATACAGACTCAGTACAATCCCAATTAAAATCACATGTGTTTTATGAAACACAATAAGCTGATTCTAAATTTTATATGGAAATGTAAAAGGTAAAGCTTAGGCAAGGTAAAAGAAAAAGGTAAGAGGGCTTGTTCTAGCAGATATTGAGATTTACTATGAAGCTAGAGTAATTAAGATAGTGTGCAAAGATTAAAAAATTGAACCAATGAAATAGAATAGAGAACCTAGAAATAGATTGTGCATAGATAGACACTTGATATATGACAAAGATAAAAATGCAGAACACTGGGAAAGATGGCCTTTCTTTTTTTTTTCGTGATAGGGTATCACTCTATCGCTTGGGCTAGAGTGCAGTGAAGTCATCACAGCTCACTGCAAGCTCAAATTCCTGGGCTCAGGTGGTCCTCCTGCCTCAACCTTCTGAGTATTTGGGACTATAGGTGCACACCACCATGCCTGGCTAATTTTTTTTTTTCCTAGAGATAGGGTCTTGCTATTGCCCAGGCTGATCTCGAACTCCTAACCTCAAATGATCTTCCCACCTTGGCCTCCCAAAGTACTAGGATTATAGGCATGAGCCACCATACCTGGCCAAGATTGCCCTTTTAATAAGAGAGTATCCATGTCGAAAAAAAGGAAATCTGACCCTTATTCCCACACCATCAACAAAAAACAAATTTCAGGTGAATTGGAGTCCTAAAAATTAAAGACAGAATAATCAAGCCTTTAAAAAATAACATAGGAGACTAGCTCCATGACATTAGCATAGGAAAAGATTTCATAAGATGCAAAATAGTACCAGCCATGAAGGGAAGATTGTTCTACATTGAGCCTTTTGTTCATCAGAAGATACTAGTAAGCTGGGCACGGGGGCTCACGCTTGTAATCCTAGGACTCTGGGAGGCAAGGCGGGAGGATCGCTTGAAGTCAGGAGTTCAAGACCAGCCTGAGCAAGAGCAAGATCCTGTCTCTACAAAAAATAGAAAAAGTTAGCTCAGTGTGGTGGCACATGCCTCTAGTCCCAGCTACCTGGGAGGCTGAGGCAAGAGGATCACTGGAGCCCAGGAGTTTAAGGTTGCAGTGAGCTATGATGATACCACTGCACTCTAACCAGGGCAACAGAGCAAGAATGTTGTCTCAAAAAAAAAAAAAAAAAAAGACACTAGTGAAAAGATAAGCCACAGAATGGGGGAGATATATTCCACACACATAACCAGTAAGAAAGAGTGCCTAGAAATCAATAAGAAAAAGACAACGTAATTTTAAAATAATAAAGTACTTGAACAGACATCTCACAAGAAAGGAAGTCCAATGGTGAATATATTTAAGGAAAGGGATTCAATTTTATTAATCAGGGAAAACTACAATGAGATTCTATTACACACCCATCAGATGACTAAAAACTTCATAAAGTCTGGCAGCACCAGGCATTGGCTAGGGTGTGGTGCAAGGGGAACTCTCTTACACTGTTGATGGGAGTGTAAATTGGCACAACTACTTAGGAAAGCTGGCATTTGCTAGCAAAGTTTAAGGCATGCATACCCTATGACCCAGAAATTTCTGCACAAGAATGTATATGGGCAAGAATGTTCATAGCAGTATTGTCTGCAGTAGCATTAAACTAGAAAGAACCCACGTGTCCATCAACAGTAGAATGGAAAAACTGTGATATATTTCTATGATGGAATATTATAGCAACAAAAATGAACCTATCCACATACAACAACATAAGTGAATCTCACAAACACAATTTTGAGCAAAAGAAGCCATATAAAAAAGAATAAGCACTCCATGATTCCAACAATATGACAGTTAAGAAACTAGCCAATGAAGCTGCCTGTCCTAGGCTTGCATACTTAGGGAGGATGTGACCACTGTGGTTATCAGGACAGTGTATGCCTCTTGGGAAGGAAGGAGGTGGTAACTAGGAAGGCACATGGAGGTGCTTTAGCGGTGCTGGTAATATTCTCTTTCCTGAGCTGTGTTGATTACCCGTGTGGTCAGTATCTAGGAATGATTACTCTATATTCATCTGGAACCATCAACTTTATGTACTTTCCTGGATATTAGATTTCAAAATAAAGAGGTGGAAAATAATATATATTAGGTTTGGATGGGACATCAGGAGGCCATCTGGTTTAGGTCCACTCCGTCAAGCATATCAGATGTCTTTCATCCCCATTTTCAGATGAGGCAATTGAATCTGAGGGCATTAAACGATTCATCCAGAGCCATGCAGTGGTGATCATCAGAATCAGGACAGAGCCCAGGCCTCCCGCCTCCCAGGTGAAGCCTCTTTCCAATCTACTTTACATTTTTCTCAGCCCCAATACCAGTAGTTCAGTTCACAAAGAACTGCAACACAGTTGAGAGAAGAATTTTCCAGGTGGCCTGAATCCCGACTGGGGCTGTCCTCATCCTTTTCCCCAGGGTCCAGCACTCCCTGACACTAAGGTCCAGGCTGTGTGAGGAGCTGGGGCTGGAGGGTGGACCCTGAAGGCTTCGGCAGCTGCCTGGGGGCTCCTGAGGCTCCTCAGGGTCGACTTGCTCTTACTTCCCCACTCTGCTCACATTCCCTGGTTGGCCCTTCTGGACGTATAAGCCTTGGCTGGCCGGCGAGACCAGCTCTTTGTGATTCCTATGTTTTGTCACCTCCCAGTCTAGAAAAGAACTAACTAAAAGATAGAGTGTGAGCTCCAAGAGGGCAAGAACCACACGGGCACTATCCTCCTAGATGTTTGGGGCTGAATAGAGGTCCTGTTCCTTACCCAGAGCAGTCCATGATCAGTATATGGACTTTGTAAGTCACAAATGCTCGGAGCAGGGAGAGATCAGTGTGGGATAACTGGTCCAAGAAGTCATGTTTGAACTGGGTCTTGAATGACAAACAGGAATTGATAAGTGGAAAAAGAAGGAAAAACATTCCAGCATGGGCAGTGGCAGTGATGGGAAACTCCAGGCCAGTTTTAGGATGGCCACCGGTTTGACCTCAGCAAAGCATTCACATGGGAGTGTATCAGCTAGGGTTCAGTCAGGGTGTGTCACTGCCCTTTTGGACACAGCATCCTGCAGAGCTCGTCCTCAAGCTCTGTGAAGCTTTCTTGTGGCCCACGGCTCTCCCTCATCACAGCAGAGGCTCCTGCAGAGCGAGGCTGTGCCTCCTTTGTGGGGCCCAGTCCCCCTCTGATCATCAGGCTGTCAGCACTGTTCTTCCCTGGACCATCTGGGTTCCAGGTGACGGTTCTCCCAGACATCCTGGTTTGCATGTTTAACAGGTTGAAATATGTTATTTCATCCTGGCTGCCCCACAGCCCCAACCCTTATGCAGTTGTGCCCCCTGGTCCCTCATATTTTTAGCAACCAATGTAATTAATGTGCTGTCGAATGTGTTTTCCTGTAACTATGATTATGCTCAACGTATCTCAAAGCTTTTTACAGTAATTACTGGAAAAGGCTTGGAGAGTATTAACTGTGCATGTGGAGTGAGCTGTAATCTGGCCCTTGGACACTTAGATATTAAAAATCTCTCTGACTGTGTCTGCCTTCATTTGCATTTCCAAATTTCCAGGTTAGAGGGCTTTTCAGTTGATTGAATAATGGGTTAATGGAATCCTCTCTTTAATTACATCCAGACTGTCTCTTTTTGAAAGTGCACACTTGACAGTCTCTATCTGGATCATTCTAATTGCATTCTAAAGTTAGTGTGGGGGCCACCTTGAAGAGGCGACTGTCCTGTCTGAGGGTAGAAACCATGCATGTGGGAGAGGAGCCGGTCCAGGAACGCTCAGAGGCTATCCAGTTCCACTTACTGCTGTGACATAAGACTCAGGAGAGCAGGGACCTGCTCTGCCTTGCTACCACTGTATATCCTGAGCCTAGAACAATGACTACCACTGTTCTCAGTGCTGAGCCCTTGACGCTTAATGACTGTTGCTTGAACAAGTGAATGAATGACTAATTTGCACTGTGTTGTCATACTGACAACCCAGAGGGGCAGTCTGGTTGGTCACTTGGATGTAGTTTTAATTCCATATTTCAAAACATGGGACTAATATAAATTGAACCTAGAGCATGAGAAGGTTCTGGATGTAGGCAGAGTGAGTCACGAGTGACTCCCATATCTCTCCCATATATGCCCCATAATGAGTGTACGGTCATGACTGGGTGGCCCATCTCCAACAAACTCTATGCCTTGTTAATAGCATCTCATTTCTACATCAGTGATGGAGTATGTCAGACATATTCACATGAAATGCTCTCCTATTACCAATGCTTCTTAACCTGAAACACACTGCTCCCTCTAGCCATGCATCGCCATTCTTAACTATAATCTTTTTGAACTCTAATATTAATCCCTGACTGTGGAGAAAGACTCTGTGTTGTGGTGGAGAAAGAATTCTGGATCTGCCTAGTACAGATACTTAGACATAAAATATGACACACATTATTTTTTAAAATACATGATTAAGCTTACAAGAGAGAAAAGTGAATCTTTCATTATTCACCAGGGAAATTAAAATCAAAACCACAAAGAGATACCACTTTACACTAGGATGGGTGTAATTAAAAAAACAACAGAAAACAAGTGTTGGTAAAGGTGTGACGGTGTGGAGAAATTGGAACCCTACTCATTACAGATGATCACGTCAATTGGCATAGCCACTGTGGGAAAGTGTAACATATCCCCAAGAAGTTAAACATAGAATTACCATATGAGCCAGCAATTCCACCCAAGCAAATTGAAAACACATGTTCAAACAAAAACGTGGACATAAACGTTCATGACGGCATTATTTATATTGGCCCTCTGTATCCCTGGGTCCTGCATCCATGTATTCAACCAAATACTCAATCCAAAATATTAATGTTAAAAATAAATAAATGAAAAATAATAAAAATTAATACAAATAAAAAACACAGTAGAACAACTATTCACACACCATTTACATTGTATGAGGTATTATAAGTAATCTAGAGATGATTTAAAGTATACAGGAGGATGTACATAGGTTCTATGGAAATACTACACCATTTTATATCAGGGACTTGAGCGTGCAGATTTGGGCGTGGGGGTGTGTGTCCTGGAACCAATCCCCAGTGAACGTGTAGGGATGACTGCAATAGCGTCCCTTGGTGGAAACAACCCAAATGTCTATCAACTGATAAATGGATAAACAAAAGGTAGTATAACCATGCAATGGAATATTAATACACTTATCTCAGGCTACTTTTCCCAGCACAAAAGCCGATGACCAGGCACACTGTGTAGAGCTCTGCCTACCAGGAGGATCACAGCCGTGCCTGGAGCTGCGGTGGGGCAGCGGACCATTCTTGGCTTACAGAACAAACCAAGGCATTCCACTCGTGAACAGCCCAGTGTTTTCCTGCTTGCATTAGCTGGTCAGATGGAACTCCCCAGGAGGTCTCAGGTCTGAGCTGAGGGAGAGGTGTTGGTACAACAGAGGTAGGTGGCAAGGGGATTTGGGACACCCCATAGTGTAAATTATTTGAGCTCTACAGTTTTATCTGGGCCCAATTCCAAATGTACCAGTTCCACCAGGTGATGGATTTCCGCTGTGCCTCTCAAGCTTGTGACTTGGTGGATGTGACAGGACTCGATTTGTAAGGTCAGATCCAGGCACACAGTCACCTGATGCCTCATGGTCTGGCACTCAGTTTCTATTAGGGCTCGGTGGCATACCAGGGGCTGTTGTTTAGGTGATGGCTACCTCTCTGCTGCAGGTAGCAAATCCTTCCTCCAGAACCTTAGGGCATCTGCTACTTTCTTAAAAGAACTTGCCAGAGATTCCATGCAGCACCTTTATCCACCACAGGTACCACGAGCCCCATTGGCTCTACTGGATCACATGACCCCAGGGACGGGATGCTTTTGCCACAGCCTGGACCTGCTGGAGAGCCCTCTCTTCCTCTAGGCGTAACTCAAAACCCGCAGCCTGCCCATCCATCTGACAAATGGGATCGCACAATATTCCCAACCATGGCATGTGCTCGGGAGACCTCACGAGTAATATGCCCCGTTTTTAGTGCTAGGAGGTACAAGGCACAATAGTTCCTCCTTTACCTGGTGGAAACATTCCAACGTACTCTAGACCATGGGACACTGAAAAACCACCAGTATGGTAGGCTCCCTGAATTTTTGTAGGATTTCTCTCTTACCCACTGGCATTCAGGTATCTTACCAGGGCTTCCAGAGTACTTATCACTTCCACCTTACCAGATCTGGTTGGTGTGATTTCATCAGTGTAGTGGACCAGCATGAAGTTCCATGGAAAATCAAGATGATCAAAGTCCCTTTGGACTATATTGTGACAGAGAGTAGGAGAGTTAATCTAGCTGTGGTATGGGCAAGACCAGTGAATGTGTACTGCTCTCTGTCTTACGTAAATGCAAACTGCTGTTGACTTGCTTTTCTAACGGGGATTATTTTATTTTTTTAAATTTTTTATTAGTTTTTTAAAGATGAGGTCTCATTCTGTCACCCAGGCTGTAGTGCAGTGGCGTCATCACAGCTAACTGTAACCTTGAACTCCTGGGCTCAAGTGATCCTCCCACCTCAGCCTCCCAAAGTGCTGTGATTACAGACATGAGCCACTATACTCGGCCCTAATGGAGATTAAAAATAATACATTCCCCAGCTCAACAGATGTAGACCAAGTACCATATGCTATGTTGATCTGTTCACTAAAGATACCGTATCTGCCACAACAGCTGGGATTGGGACTACCACTTGTTTAAATTTGTGGTGATCTACCATCATTTACCTTGATCCATCTGATTCTTGGGTTCTTGGAAGTGGTAGAAATCTCTGCTAGTCCACCCATGATGCAGTATTACTTACACTTTACTATCTTGGTTGAGAGAGGATAGTTTAAGGGGCTTCCATCTGGCCTTTCATACCACGACGACTCTTACCCCACAGGCCAGGGAACCAGCTACTAATTATAGTCATCCCAATTATGCAATCAGGGACTGGGAAAATGAACTTGGACCAGAGTTCCATGTAACACCTGGCTTCTATATACCCCTACCCTACGCATGGAAGCTATGATGATATTTTGGATCCCCATGGTATCAATATCAGCTCAGATCCTATATCCACTAGCTTTTAAAAGATCTGGATAGCTGGGCACGGTGGCTTATGCCTATAATCCTGGCACCTTGGGAGGCCAAGGCAGGAGGATTTCTTGAAGGCCGGGAATTTGAGACCAGCCTGAGCAAAAATGAGACCCCATCTCTACAAAAAATAGAAAAATTACCCAGGCATTGTAGTGTGCAGCTGTAGTCCCAGCTACTCAGGAGGCTGAGGCAGGGGAATAGTTTCAGCCCAGGGATTTGAGGTTGTAGTGAGCTATGATGACACCACTGCACTCTAGCCCGGGCAACAGAGTGAGACTGCGTCTCGGAAAAAAAAAAATCTGGACAGTCCCCTGCTGTCATTCCACAATTACTGTGATAAATGACTATAGGTCCCTTTGGGGTCAAAATTGAGGAAACACCCACTGCATACACTTGATGTGACATTGCAGGGTCCTTCTTCAAGGGGCACAGCCCCTTCAATCAAGTGCTCTAAAAGCTGGCTCGAATCTGGAAAACAGTGAAGGAGCATGATATTTTTCCATTGCAATCAATCTTCTGCTCATCCTTTCTTCACCAATTTTGATCATAGAAGTTAAGCCACATCCTCATTGGCCATCCACTTATCTCACCCCTAGAAACACCATTGTTTATTAGCCATTGCTCTGGAGCCCTGTGGGTCAGGGCCCTGGATTTCCTTCTGGCCTTGCTGTTCATCATGGTAATTACACCCACATTGTCTCTGACAGATAAGTGCTGCTCCCTGGCCTGTGCTATTCCTGAATTCTATCATCTCGTTGACACTAGGGACTCTAGTTCCACAGAACGTCTCTTGCCATCAACCCTGGCCTACAGAGGACAGCCACGACTGGGCCCCCTTCCTAGCATAGTCCTCATTATTTTAATGAAAGAAGTGTCTTCTGGGCTCTCCCAGAGAACAGTCATCTGCAGAGTTCTCTGGAATTTCATAATAACTCCATTCTAGCGTGCTCACCTTTCTGAGGCTTTTGACCTTCTCCTCCTTAGAGCTCTGCTAAGGCATCTCCCTGTTATTTCCTATAGACCATCGCTGGTTCCAGACTTCAAGGAGCCATTCCATATTAGGACCAACTCCAGGCATCCTTCCCATGATGTTAAATCCAAAGCCATAGGCGTGTCTCCATTGCATCAAATCTTCCATATCCAGCTTTATTTTCCAACCTCCTCAGTCCGGCAATCTCGGGATCCATTCCCACGAGTTTTCCCACACGTTAGTCACGTTCAGCACTCTTTTGGTGAATGATCCCTGTTATTTTATGACAAGAACAAAACTTCCTGATTCAGCCATGCTGAGACTTGACCCTCGTTATCAATCTAGAAGCAAGGTGGGGTGACAACAGGTGGCTGCCATCCCAACAAGTGGAAGTGGAGCGGGGAGGGGCACACCTGCTGGCTCAGAGTTCCAGGTTCTTGAAGGCATCTACCCAAATATCCCATGTCTCAATCAAATCTTGGCCTGACTTTTAGCACAATCTGTCCTTTAGCTGCAGGAGATGCGGGTCACTTTAAACAGTGCCATGCAGACCCTGTGGCCTCCACAATGTATCCAGATTTGATAGTAGGCTGACATGAGCTTGCTATTTGGGGGGTTTTATGGCGGTTAGCAATAGCCAACCAACTCTGCCATCCCTATAATTGCCATTGCTCCTGTGTCTTTCAGGTGCTAGTGCCACTTGAATAAGCACTGCAACCCCTTCCACCTGTATCACATTCCAACCTATAGGTGAGAGTTTTATTAAATGTGATTCTGTAGCACAAGAGCTGGTATTACCACCCCGTTACTGCTGGCTGACATTTGGTTGGCAAATGGTATAATTTCAGAATTGCTACGAGTATCTGCTTCATAGGATCACTTTTGGCACCAGTTTTCTTGGAACAAGAAAAGGATTTGAGTGCAAGGAACTTCCTTGGAAGGTGTTCCCAGACAGCACTAGTACAGAGACAGAGAAGAGAGACAAGGAAGGGAAGGGATCAATAAAGGCTGTATTCATGAGCAGGTTTCACCTGTGGACACCTGGGAGTCAACTCTTCTCCTCCCATTCATCACTGGCTAAGACTCAATCCCAGAGACCTTCACTTCCCAGCACATACGCTCACCCATGCATGAGTCTAGGGAGAGCTGCAGACAGAAAGACACAGGTGTTTGCGGTGGGATGCCGTGGGTCTGTATGGTAATGACCGCGCTGACAGGATGTGGGTGTGTCACTAACATGTGCACTACGGTAGGCTAGAAAAATTCTCTACCTTCACCACCTACACAAAGGGAGATGTCAAAAAAGCTTATCCTTCTTTGCTTTGGCAAAAAAAATAATAATTAAAAATATATATATATATATTCTTTGAGAATTTGTAACCATAAATCTGTACC
Organism: Lepilemur ruficaudatus; assembly: GCA_963574885.1. NCBI lineage: Eukaryota > Metazoa > Chordata > Mammalia > Primates > Lepilemuridae > Lepilemur > Lepilemur ruficaudatus. The sequence goes on from CAUYRT010028714.1 coordinate 51,422, forward strand.
TCACATAGGCTTGCTGTTTGAATTTATACTCCTTGATGGTCCAGAAACCCAAACTAAGAAATTAATATAAAATTTGTCCCAGGTGTCAGGCCACGTGACACCCATGGGATTCTTAGCAGGAACACATGAAAAAATTAAAAATTTTTCATACAACTTAAAATACCCAACAAAAGGGGAGAATGATTTTGGATAAAGCCAAATGATATAACTTAATGCAACCATTAAAATGATACTGAGAGCCAGGAGCTTGGGCGAGGGAGGAAAGGGGAGTTGACCAATGGCTACAGAGTTTCAGTTTACAAGGTGGAAAGTTCTGGAGATCTGATTCACAGCAGTGTCAATATACTGCTGATCTATACACCTCACAATGGTTAAGATGATAAATTTTATGTTACATGCTTTTTACCACACTGGAAAAAAAAGATGCACAGAATTCTTTTTTTTTTTTTTGAGACAGAGTCTCACTCTGTGGCCAGGGTTACAGTGCCGTGGCGTCAGCCTGGCTCACAGCAACCTCAAACTCCTGGGCTCAAGTGATCCTACTGCCTCAGCCTCCCGAGTAGCTGGGACTACAGGCATGTGCCACCATGCCCCGCTAATTTTTTCTATATATTTTTAGTTGTTCAGTTAATTTTTTTCTATTATTAGTAGAGACAGGGTCTCGCTCTTGCTCAGGCTGGTTTCGAACTCCTGACCTTGAGCGATCCACCTGCCTGGGCCTCCCAGAGTGTTAGGATTATAGGCATGAGCCACCGCGCCCGGTCGAGATACAAAGAATTCTTAATGGTAAGGAGAAATGCTCATGCTAGAATGTGAAAGAGAAAGCCAGACACAAAATTGCATGGACTGTCTGTCTTACCTGTGAAAAAAATATATATAGCTACAGCGGTGGGAAAATGTTTACGAAAATATATTAAAATGCTAACAAACTGATTGGTAGAATTATGGGTGATTAGTTTCATTTCCTTTTGTGAAAAAACAATTTCAGTAATGTATCACTTAGGATGCTTTCAGTTGCAAGAAACGGAAAACCCAATTTGAACTGACTTGAAAAATAAAGGTGACTTATTAGCTCCCATCACTGAAAAGGCCAGAGGTAGAGTGAGCTTCAGGCTGATTTGGTTCGGAGGTTTGGTTCAGCGATGCCGTCAGGGACCCGCTTCCTCCCTCTTCTTGCTCTGCCTCCCACGGCTCCTGCCTTATCCCAAGGCTGGCTCGCTGCACACACCCAAATGGCTACGGCAGTTGCAGGCTGCGCATCCACATCCACATACTGTCCAGGGAGGAGACGCCTCTTCTGGTCTCTCCCTCAGGATAAGAGGAAATTTCTTTCCCATAAACTCCAGACAGCTGATGCTTGAGTCTCCTTGGCCGTACCGTGTCCATGTCTGAATCATCCTACTCAATCTTAGCCCAAGCAGAGCCCACTCAAAACAGATGGGCCATGACGGGGAGGGGTAGATGCCTGAAAAAAAGTCCGAGTATCATTAGCAAGGGGAGAGAAGGGAATCAACACTGGCTGGGCAGGTAATAAATTAATATATTTAAGTATATTATAGAATTTTAGAATAAACTTGTATTTCTTTGGGAAGTTCAGAAAGCATAAATGTAAAAATGCTCTTTTCTGCTCATAATAATATGTTCTTTATACAGAAAAAGTAACAAAGCTCTTTTACTATATTTTTGCATAGTAATTTATAGAACAAGGCCAGCATTCTGAAATCAGCTTTAACCTGGTACTGCAATTAAGGGTAATATTAAAAATATTTAATGAGCAGTATGACACAGTTTTCAATCAATCTGAATGGGCACCCAAACAACAGGGAGTGTGTGTGTGTCACTGGCTATTACCTTGCATTGGTGACCTCAGCCACAATTACAGTCATTATTACTTAGCAGCCACCATTAGCTTGGAGTGTCAGGTAAAACTGTGCAGCCTACCTCCAGCCACCAGTGCTGGGCACCCACTAGCCAGGGGCCCCTCACTCACACCCACCCACACATCACTGTGCCAATACAAGTGATCCCAGACACACACAGCTTCAAGGGTGATCAGGACTGTCACTGCCAAACACCGGTGGAAGCATGGCCTAAGAGAACAAAAATAAAACCCTGCAAAAGTCTCCCTGGTCCTCTGTTGCATTTAGTGAAGAGATACAGCATTGGAATGAAGACAAACCATGTCAAAATGAGGTCATTCATTTACAGCTGTGCCATCTTGGCCAAGCTACTCCACCTGGCCAAGCTTCAATGTTCATATCTATAAAGTGAGTAATACAAGAACTGCCTCCAAAATTGGTTATGAACATTCAGAGATAGTGTAAATAAAGTTTCTAACTCAGGGCTTGGCACATAGTGCGGAGTGAATCAATGGCAAGTGTTTCTTATTACCATCTCAAGAGACTGGTTGAAAAACCCAGGAGCTTACTAATGCTCCTCTAGGAAGACTAGCTCTCTGATTTCTGAAGTAAGGAAATAGCCACTGATGTCTCCATAATTTCACCCTCATTTTGGGCTTGAACCATCCATTCATCCACACTGCCCCTGTCTCTATAAATATAATGGACTGACAGCCTCTAGTGCTGGTAGCAGCTCTTCCTGAGCCGGAATTTCTGACAGCTCAACTTCCACAAGCTGTTCATGAGTTATTTCTAGGGACATTTTGCTGTCAATCACTTACCCCTGAAGTGGACTGCACAGGCCTGCCATGCACCCAGGATCATGAGGGGGGCAGGAATAACATTTGCTTCTCAGAAATTAGCACACTGGTTCATGACCCATAAAAGGAAGCCGAGAAAGGGGATGTGATGCTAAACAAAGAAAGGAAACTAGTCTCACCAAGAACTCCATATATGTCAGGCACTGTGCTGTCTCGCTGAATCCTCGCAGGAACCCTAGGAGGAGGGTAATAGATTCTCATCTTATAGGTGAAGAAACTAAAGCTCAAAGATGCTAAGTTGCCCCAGCTGATAAGGGGAGAAGCTGAGTTTAAAACCCAGGGCTCTTTGACTAAAAGTTCTTCCGGTATTTCTCAGAGGTGATGCTGTTGCTATTTTGGGCAGGACAGTTTTTTATTGCACAATGTTTAGCAACTTTGGTCCCTGAGCACTAAAGGTCAATTGCACACCCAGGTCATTGTGCCTCCACACACTTTCAAACCTTCCTTTGTGGAGGGGTGGGATGGTAGACCCCAAGCTGGGCACCATTTAGATAGATCTATAATAAATCTATCTGGCATAGATAGAACAGCATCTTATTTCAGAGCAGGATTCTGGCAGAGAGTAAGAAGACAAAAAGAGCTTTGCAGATGTGGCAATGAGTGATATCACCTACTGTGGAAATGCATTTGTGAATCTGAGTATGTATGTTCTTATCCAGAGCTAACAGGGCGCCTCTCTGCATAGTGTGTACCTGCCAATGAATGTGCACATGTATGAGGTGTGCCCTTGAGTATGCATGGAGTGCACAGGTCCGAGTTACTCGGGACCCCTACTTCTCTCTCTGTCCCCACATTCAATCAGTCTCTTCAGCCCTGTTGATTCCCCCCTCCTAAATATATCTCACACCCATTTCTGTTTTCCATCCCTACTATGTGTTCTACAGCACACCTCTTCATCTCTCACTTGGACCATTGCGCCAGCCCTATCTCTAGTTGCAGAAACCACCAATTCATTCTCCACACCTCTGCCAGAATGATCTTTCTAAAAGGCAAATCAGGCAACAGCACCCTCTAGCTCAAAATTCCTCAGTCATTGCCATTGCCTATAGCAGTCTTAGAAGCATAACCCTGTATCTAAATGAAATCTTCAAACAGAAGTGTAATATGTAAAGTAGATAAATGCAGAACTGCTCTGTTGAATTATGGAGACTCCTTAGCAAGGCACACAAGGTCTTTCACGATCTGTCTCCTACCTACCTCTACAGCAACATCTCTGGCTTGGTGGCTATGTTTGAGGGCTCTATAACCAAACTGTCTGCATTCAAATCCTTTGTCACTTACTAGCTGGGCAACTTCGAAACGTTGCTCTGTGCATGGGTTTCCTTGGTTTCCTTGTTGATAAAATGGGACTAATAGTACTTATTGAGGTTCTTTTGAAGATTAGATTAGTTTATATTTATAATGCACTTAAAACAGCTCCTGGCACATTGTAAGCACTCAATAAATGTTAACTCGTGTGACCTTCCTTATACCTCACCCCAAGTTACCCTAAATTTCTACAAGTTCCCTGAAATGTTATGCTACTCAATCCTCCATTACTTTGCACACTGCATGTATGTGTGGGCAGGAGTATGGGGCTAGAGCGCAAGACCTTGAGTCATGAGTCTACTTTAGAAAGAAGGGAGACTTATTTTAGAAAATTGAAGAGGAGAGAAGGAATTCTTCCAAATTCATTCTTCCAAACTATGAGAGCAGCATTACCCTGATATCAAAAACAGCAAGCTCACAACAACAACAAAAAGAAAACTGTAAGCCAATATCTCTGACGAACATAAATGCAAAAATCCTCAAAAAATCCAGGCACAGCATCATGTGTGTATAGTCTCAGCAACTTAGGAGTCTGAGGCAGGAGGATCAGTTGAGGGCAGGAGTTCAAGTCCAGCCTGGGCAACATAGTGAGACCCCATCTCTAACAACAAAAAAGATCCTTGACAAAATACAGCCAAACTGAGTCCAGCAGCACAATAAAAATATTCACCACTATCAAGTGGAATTTATCCCAGAGATGCAAGGATGGTTCAACATATGCAAATAAATAAACATGATATGTCACAGCAACAGAATTAAGGACAAAAACCATATGATCATTGCTAACAGAAAAAGAATTTGATGAAATTCAACATCTCTTCATGATAAAAACTCTCAATGAATTAGGTATAGAAGGAATGTACTTCAACACAATAGAAGGCCATATACGACAAATCCACACCCAATATCCTACTGAACAGGGAAAAGTTGAAAGCTTTTGCTCTAAGAACTGGAAAAAGACAGATGCCCACTTTCACACTTTTATTCAGCATAGTACTGGAAGTCACAGCCAGAGGAATTAGGCAAGAGAAAGAAATAAGGGGCCTCCAAATTAGAAATAAGGAAGTGAAATTGTTCCTGTTTGCAGACAACATGATATTTTGTATAGAAAGCCCTAGAAGCTCCACCAAAACACTCTTAGAATTGATAAATGAAGTCAGTAAAGTTGCAGGATACAAAATCTACATACAAAAATTAGTAGCATTTCCATATACCAACATTAGACTAGCAGAAAAAGAAATCAAGAAAGCAATCTCATTTATAACAGCTACAAAAAAATCTAGGAATAAATTTAACCAAGGAAGTGAAAGATCTCTACAAGGAAAATTATAAAACATTGATGAAAGAAATTAAAGAGGATATGAAAAAATGGAAAGACTTCCCATGTTCCTGGATTGGGAGAATTAATATTGTAAAAATGACTATACTACCAAAAGTGATCTACAGATTCAATGCAATCCCTATCAAAATACCAATGACATTCTTCATGGAAACAGGAAAAAAAAATACTAAAATTCATATGGAACCACAAAACAGCCCAAATAGCCAAACCAATCCTAAGGAAAAACAAACAAACAAAACCCCACAAAGCAGAAGGTATCACACTACTAGACTTCAAAATATACTACAAAGCTACAGTAACCAAAACTGGTATAAAAATATAGACCAATGGAACAGAATAGAGATCCCAGAAATAAATCTATATATTTACAGCAACTGATTTTTGACACAGGCACCAAGAACATTCACTGGGGAAGGAACAGTCTCTTCAATAAATGATACTGAGAAAACTGGATATTCATATGCAGAAAAATGAAACTAGATCCCTATCTTTCACCTTATAAAAAATCAACTCAAAATGGATTTAAAGAGTTGAATGTAAAGCCTGAAACTATGAAACTACTAGAAGAAAATGTAGGGGAAACACCTCAGGACATTGGTCTGGGCAAAGATTTTATGGAGAAGACCTCAAAAACATAGACAACAAAAGCAAAAATAGACAAATGGGATTACATCAAACTAAAAAGCTTCTGCACAGCAAAGGAAACAACCAACAGAGTGAAAAGACAACTTGCAGAATGGGAAAAACTATTTGCAAACTATCCATCTGACAAAGAATTAATATCCAGAATATACAAGGAACTCAACTCAACAGCAAAAACCCCAAATAATCCAATTTAAAAAATGGGCAAAGGAGATGAATAGACACCTCTCAAAAGAAGACATACAAATGGCCAATAAGTATGTAAAAAATGCTTGACATCACTAGTCATCAGGGAAATGCAAATCAAAACCATAATAAGAATGGTTATTATTAAAAAGACAAAAAAGAAAGAAAAGGAAATGCTGGCAAGGATGTGGAGAAAGGGGCACTCTTATACACTTGTGGTGGGACTGTAAATTAGGAAAGCTATTGTGGAGAACCATATGGAGGTTCCTCAAAAAACTAAAAATACGGCTACCATATGATCCAACAATTCCACCACTGGAATATATCCAAAGGAAAGGAAATCAGTATGTGAAAGAGATATCTGCATTCCCATGTTTATTGCAGCACTATTCACAAATGCTAAGATATGGAATCAACAGATGAATGGATAAAGAAAACATGGTTTATATACAATGGGATACCATTTAGCCACAAAAAGGACAAAATTATGTCATTCACAGCAACTTGGATAAGCTTGGAAGACATTATGTTAATAGAAATAAGCCAGGAATAGAAAGGTAAATACCACATGTTCTCACTCATATGTGGAAGCTAAAAGAGTTAGTCACATAGAAGTAGAGATTAGACAGTGGTTACTAGAGGGAGGAAAGGGTAGGGGGTGGGAAAATGGGGAGAGGTGGTTAATGGATATGATAGTACACATGTATTAAAATATCACACTATACCCCATAAGTATATACAATTATTATGTGCCAATAAAAAATAATAATAAAGGGTGGAGAAAAGGCTGTTCATGCTTCAAGGGGACTCTAGCTCCCTTCTTCTCTGTGAATGTTGGCTTCGTCATCCTTCTGCTTTGACTGGACAGTCCAATTTGTATTCCTAAAATTCTTGAGGGATCCAGTCTAATTGGCTAAATTCAGTTTCCACTTCCTCATAATTGGATAAAGCCCACTGTGTCTGGCTACCTCACAGGACACTGTCTACCTGTGAGGAGGATACGTCTGGTCCAATCAGCCCCACCATCCTCAAAGGGTGGCTTTGCCTCTCTTCCCCGAGCAGGCTGTCGTGGGTGAAGCAGTTGCAGCTGGAAGAGGCATGGTGGCCATGCTGGTAGCACAATATCCTACAGCCTCCACCTGGAATGGTCTCCTTCCTAATTCTCTGCTTGGCAAACTTTTATTTACTTGTCAAATTTCAACACAAGGACTACTTCCCCAATCTCTCTTTCCTGACTCTCCCAGGCAGGGCCAGGCACTGTCTTTACACACCCAGGACCTGGGTACAACCTTCATTGGAAGACCTGTCTTATTTGTGTCTGTGTTTCTGTCTTTTCAAAAGAGTTCTTCAAGTAATGCTAGCACCTGGCACACAGTAGGTGTTTAACAAAAATTATTTATTATGTAAATGGAAGAAATCTAGATATACATATTAATATATCTTCTATAAAAGAAGATAAATTTCAGCCCATATTTCTTTTCCTTGCTGAAATTGTGCCTTTTCTTCAGAACTAAGATAAGTAAAGACGAGAAATAGAAAATTGGGAGAAATAGATGTTGTTCGTGTGACGTTTTCAGACACTCCCCTACCTCCTGGAGGCACAGTTGCCTCTCACACATCTGCTTTCACTACTTTGGACAATTGGAATGTCCTTTGAAGGCACCTCACACCCACCCCTTGTCTACCGGGTCAACTACTATGCACCCTTGAACAGTCCCTCACATGTTAGCTTCTCCAGGAACATCTCCATGACTACCTCATCCCCAACCTAGATAAGTCATTTCTCCTGCCCTGTGTCAAGTTTGAAGGGCAAGCTGTAGCCACCTTCATTGTGTTTATCACATACAATGGAAATTTATTTCCTTACATACTCGTCTTTTCACCTAGAAAGGAGCTTAGAGCAAGGGGAGGGACTTACTCATCTCTATAGCTCCCATATACCTACCCAGTATTGTCCTGGGAATGAAGTAGGTGCTCAATACATGTTTGTTGAATGAATGAGTATAGAGTGAGTAGCTGCTCCAAAATAGCAGAAAATCCCCTAACCCTTTAGCTTAGTCTTTGAAATGTAATTTTCTTGCTGCAGACCTCCTTTTCTCATTGTGTTTCGTTCAGACTGAAGCAACTTATTTTCCCTTTTCATAGTTTTCACAATTTCCCTGAGCGAATTTCAACTGCCTAATGGAAGTGAAAGAATCCAAAAATATTCACTAATGTGCCACCTGTAGATAACTGAAAACCACTGTAAATCTTTTCAAAGTGGTTTTTGTATGATTTCTTCAGCCAAGCAAGGTCACAGTACTCACAGTTAGATAGAATGTGAAATTCCTCTACCATGCCTGGCTTCTTTATGCTTCCCCGTCCTTTTCTACCTTTCTGCCATTTCTACGTCGGACAAATGTACATTATGCAAAATGCCAAGATGTCTTTGCAAAAAACATTTTTCAATGCAAAGTAAAGCTTCTTTCCAATGCTTGTTAGCTCAAAAACAGTCTCACACCATGCATGGAAATGAATTCCAAATGTAATAAGACATAAACATAAAGCCAAACTGTAACATTATGAAAGGAAAATAGTAACTATCATTATGAACTTCCACAAAAAGAAAGATTTCTTAAATATGACATAAAAAAATGACAAACAATAAAGGGAAAAATAGATTTGATTACATTAAAAGTAAAAACTAAATATCACAGGCAAAATTGGAAGACAAGCAAAACATCAAGAGAAAATATTCATAATGTATTTAACAGAAAAAGGATTAGTACTTAGAATATATGAAGAACTTCTGTTAATCAATAACAAAAAGACAAACAAATCCAAGGGAAAATAAGCAAAGGATATAAATAAACAAATCACATAAGAAGAAATAAAGTGAACTTATGAAGAGAGGTTTAATTTCATTTGTTGTCAGGGAGATGCATACTTAAAACATAAAATACTAAATTAAATTAACTAAAAACATAAAATACTATTTATAAAATTCAAATCACACAACATTAATTTTAAAGATAACGTGGAAAAATGGGGCTTTTCAACAGTGTGGACAACAATGTAAATTAGTGCAACCGTATGGGACAGTAACTTGGCAATTCTAACAAAATTGAAAATGCACACATTATGTAACTCAACAGTCCTACTTTTACACCCTAGAGAATAACTCACACATGGTCACAAGGAAATATATTAAAACACAAAGCAGGATGATTTTTTGTAATAGTTAAAAACTTTTTTTGATTTATCTTAGATTCCCTCCAAAAGAGGAGGTCAAGATAGAGTCTCGCATGCAAGTAGTTTATTTAGGGAAATCATCCCAGGAGATAGAGGTGGGAGGCCTAGGAAGATGGAAAGAAGAAAGCCAATCCAACAATGAGTATCTGTTCTAGCTGGTCACACTGTAGCCTACTCTAATGGGGCTGGATCTCACCAGAGATTCCTTTGAGAACCACATGGAAAAAATGATGGAATGTTAGCCACAAGGATAGGAGATGAACTCATTTATTCATGGGCTCCCAGATTCCAGTGGTCAAGGATTGCCCCATGGGATGTTAACTCCCTCACATTTCCAGGTTGTACATAGATCAGAATGACTGAGTAGGATCCCACTGGAGCTCTCAGATTGTTCTTATCTTTTCTTTGATGTGCTCTATCTCTTTGGCTTTTTATTCTACTTTTTGAAAGAATTCCTCAATTTTATTTTCCAGTTCTTCTGTTTTCTTTTATACTTGTCCAGTTTATCTTTAATTTTCTAAGAGCACTCTCTTTCCTCTAGTTGCTTTTTTTCCCCATAGCAACCTGGTTGTGTTTTATAGATGTAATAGTTTCTTGTGTCTCTCTGAAGATTTTAGTTATTTTTTTCCTTCTCCTCTCTAGATATCTCTGTCCTCTGGGGTCGTTTATCCTTTCTTCTTGTCTCATTTTTATGGTGGAGATTTTTGTCAAAGGTCTGATAATATTGTTGGTTTTTATTTAAGAGTGAGGCACTAAAAAGCGATTGAAATGATAATATTCTGGTTGGGCGTTAGAATTGATGAACTTTGCTTTAGGAAAGTTAGGAATGCAGGAAGTTTGCTTCTACTCCTAGTGGCCGCCAAATGCCAGATGAAAGGGAGTTATTCCATTTCTCTATGGAAGAACCCTCTGCCTGGGGAGAGATGGCCTGTAGCTAGCTGTTTTACACTCAAGTTTTGAGAGGATGTTCCATTTATAGAAATTCAGTTAACCCATGTGTTTCAGTCCCACACCTCACTCCTGCCCTCTGGGGACACATGGCATCTCTGCCAGACATGGTAGCTTTCTTCTAGGCTATATCCTTCCCCTAGTATGCTCCAAATCCCTTGCTCTACTCAACCAGTTACCTTTTCTCCTGTAGTTTTTTTCTCTTCAGAAACGTGTTGTAATCTCTACTCCACTTTGTTCTGTGATCTTAGTCTTTTTTTCCCCTAGCTGAGTTGATAGCTACATTTATTACTATGACAATACATTTGGTCTTTTAAGTTATTCCTTTGTTTTTACTACTTCTTTTTTTGATGTTTTACTATGTTGATGTTTTACTTTTCTGGGACGTATGTGCTGTTTTTGTCTGATAGTTAGGGTTTTTTATAGTATGATATTCTTCTAGTTGATAACTCTTTATAATTTTATGTAATATAATTGATTCTAGCATATAGGTAGATTTTTAAAATCCAATCTGATAATTTATGTTTTAATAGGTGACTATAATCTATTCACATTTTTGTGAATATGTAAATGTATTTGAATATATTTAAAATATATTTGAATTTTTAGAGCAAGCCTACATGATTTCTGTTTACCATTGTTTCTTATTTCTTCTTTCTTTTGATAGATTGTTCTTTATCCCAATCTTCTTTTTCTAGTCTACTCATTTGGAAGCTATAGAGTGTACTTCTTTTTTTTTAGTAGTTTACATAATTTTTTGATATATGCACACTTAACTCCTCATTTTTCTAACAGAACTAAGCTATTAAATATTTTAATCCTATCTTTGAACATTGTCATAATTTAACTACTCATTGAGTATTTCTCTCCCTTCATTTCATTACTTCCTTAAAATTTCCATTTTACATTTTTAATATGAAACGTTTTTTAAAATATTCAATAGTTAAATTTCTCTACATTCAAAACAATTTTCTGTGCTATTATTAAATATATCCTCTAGTAATTATTTTAGTGAGTATCTTGAAGTATAAATTCTGTTAGTTGTTACACTGAAAATTTATTATTTAAAAAAAAATTTTTTTTAATGAGTTGAGGTCTCGCTATGTTACCCGGGCTAGTCTTGAACTTCTGGGCTCAAGCTATCCTCCTGCCTCAACTTCCCAAATAGCTAGGACCACTAGCTTCTCCTACTGCACCCAGCAATTATTTACATTTTTAAATGAATAATGTTTTAATTAGAGTATAATATATATAAAAGTACAAAAATTATATACAGTTGATTCTCATTATTTGTGGAAGTTGTGTTCTATAAAGTCATCAAGAACACTGAATTAGTGAATTCTGAACCATTGTGGAATTAGGCTCCTCCAAGCCTCTGGTAAGAAGAGTTTCATCAACCAATCAGTACATAGTCTTGTTTTGTGTGTGTTTCCGCTTAAAGACACCTCATTTAATGTACATAGTTGATTCCATAACATTGAACTTACTGCCAACAGCACTATAACTCAGGCCTGAGTGAAGCTTGTCTAATACATGTGTTTTCTCCTTAAGGCACAGCACAATCTTGCATTTACACTAGATAACACTTCAGCACTATGCTTATGGGCCACTGTAAACAGTGAAATCACATGAAAAAACACAAACCAGCAAAACGTGGCACTAAGTAGACTGCAAAAGGACACATGTTTACAGTATGAGAACTGAAACAAGTAGGAGAGAGCTGCCTTAGCTGACCTCAGCTGGGAGCACGTGCATCTGGTGACTTAACTTTTTCCCCTTAATGTGTATGTCTGCAAATGACCACAAATCTTAGCGAGTGTGGATCTTGGGGTTACAAATAGATTTCATTGAGTAGGTGAATTTGCAAATATAGAATCAGGGAATAGTGAAGGCTGACTGTATGGACAACACCATGACTTTCCTCATGAAGGAAAGGCACCCATGTAACAGGCACCCAAGTCCAGAAATAAAACATTTCTGGCATCATCTTAGGCTCTCCTTAAAGGATAACCACTATCCTGCCTCTGACACCACAGATTAGTTTGCCTGTTTTTACACATTGTATCAATGTAAGCATTTACGTATTGTTGCGTCTGGCTTCTTTTGTTCAATATTATGTTATTCATTCATGTTGTTGCAGGTTGTAATGATATTAATCATTTTACAGCATTTTTTGTCAGTCTGGTCTATACAATTAAGTTTTGTCAGAAGTGGGTTGGTATTCCTATTATTAATTTTGTTGACCATCTTTGCCAGAACTGTATTTCCTTGTGTGTTTTAAATTTTGATTTTTGGGCACATTTTAAGTGGGAATCTTTCTGCTTTTCCTCACCTTTCCTTTACTTTCCAGTAGCAGAGTGGTGTGCCTCTGCCTTCCCCCAGGCCCCCAGGCCCCAGTCCAGGACTGAGTACCACAGAGGCGTTCATCTGCTGCAACGCTGGGGATGGATATCCTGCAGGAGGCTTGGCTCAGGTCCTGCTCATGAGGCTGTGTCTGTCTACCTGCCTCCTTCAGTTCCCATCTTCCTGAAAACAGTTACGCTGGGCAGCAGGTTGCAGCCTTTTAAATCCCCTTTCAAAGCAGGCACCCACTCCAGCTCCTGGCTTCATGCACGGAGCCTGAATCCATTCTGTGCCTTGTGTGGAGCTGTTTGGTCCCTGATTCTCTGCTGGAGTTGCTCTCCCTGCCACCACTGTCTGGGTCCAGACCTGGAGCCTGGCATACCCCTGGTTTTACCCTTGCTCACTGCTGTAGATTTATGGTCCCAGAGATGTTTGCCTTGTCTTTGATCCCAGCTATCTCTTTTGGGTCATCTCTTCTCATATTTGGCCTGTCACTGTTATGCATCTGGAGATGGAAGAAGTTGGGGAGTAAACTTAAGTGTGCTACACTGCCTGGAAGCCTCTATTGCTCGCTTTATTAGAGAATACAAAAACGAATTTTATCCTAAAATAAATAAAGCAACATTTAAGAGTCCCCACTGAGGTGGAAACAACCCAAATGCCTATTAACTGAGGAATGGATAAACAACATTGGTATATCTGTACAATACGATATGAGTCATCCGTTAAAAAGAAGTAAAAAGAATGAAGTACTGATACCTGCTGTAACATGGATGAATCTTGAAAACATTGTGCTAAGTAGAAGAAGCCAAACAAAAAAGGCCATTGTGTGACTGTATGTATGTACGCATGATTCCATTTATATGAAATATCCTGAATATTTCATATAAATAGAGACAAAAAACAGATTGGTGCTTTCCAGGGCTGGAGGGTGGGGATGACTGTTAATGGGTATGGGCATTCCTTTGGGGTGATGAACATGTTCTGGAACTGGACAGTGGTGATGGACGCACAACACTGTAAATGTACCAAATGTACATTGTAATTATACACTTTCAAATGGTTAAAGCAATGAATTTCATGTTATGTGAATTTTTCCCACAAGGGAAAAAGAGTCCACCTTCCTGCATGCCTTCTTAATTGCTCTTGTTTGAATGTATCACTCCCCGTTTCCTATCTTCATTGAACATCTTTCACATTATACTGCAAATTGTTTGTGTTTGTGTCTGTCCCTCTACCAGACTATAAGCATCTTTAAGAGAAGAATTGTGTCCTATTCAGATTTTTATCTCTGTTACCTTGTTAGTGTCTGGCACAGAGTAAGTCCAACAAATACCTACTGAATAAATGAATGAACAAATTAGTTGAACTGATATGACCACTCCAAAAAAAATTTATTCTTCCTTTGGGTCTCTCAATTTATCATTAGAATTATCCCCTGGGGAAAGGATTTTCATTTGGAAACATGAATGCCCTCAGAGCTAAAGCCTTTGGTGTAAGGAAATGGTACAAGCAGCCCTGACCATTTCCAGGGTCTCCCTAAAGCTTTGACCTCCCAGGGTCAGCCAGTCCTAAGTTAACATCTGTTGGACGTACAGTCGCGATGGCTGCAGGCTAAATTACTCAAAATATTCCCAACCACTAAGCTCAAAAATGCTGCTGCTGAGTCACTCCCAGCACAAAGCATTTTCTTTATGATGCTTTCATCAGCCCTCTGAGGTGTAAATTATAAGTTTCACTCTACAGAGATGAGTTAAATGACTTCTGCAGGGTCAGGCAACAAATGATGGAATAAGTGATGCATCAAATGGGAAGAGATTTCTAGAGATTCTATGCTTCTGTATTTGACTATGTATTTGTAGGCATCAAGGTTAGAGATTCCCCTAATATACCAACTATTAGATTAAGATTTTGAGATACAAAGATTTTCTCTTTAACATTAGCTCCGATTCCTTATGACGGGGGTGGAGATGTTTCTTCTCATTCCAACTACGTAGAGGTAGGATGGGAAAGGGTTATTAACCATTTCCCCTGTTAGCCCTTTCATACACTCAAAGTGATTTTTAAATTGTCCCTTTCTCGCTTCTACATTAAAATTTTCGGTCTTTTCATTTTTAAAAAGATTGAGAACCCACCATGTGCCAGGAACTCTGGATTCCAACATAAATAATGTATAGTCCCTTTCTTCAAAGTGTGAGTTCATAATTTTTCTTTAGGATTTGCTTTAAATTCCTATTTCTGACTCTAATCTACTGTTGTAAAATGTGCTCCCAAAATTACCAGCTGGCAAACATTTTTTACTAGCTTATTATTCTCTGTGATTTTAATAAAAGGGAAAAGTCAATGTTAATCTCTTCATGTTGTGCCAGTGATCAGCAGCCTGTGGACAAGTTGGGATTGTCGGTGCCTGGTCACGCTTCAATCCCTTCAATTATATGCGATGGGGCAGTTGGTTTTTGCACGTGAAATATACAGAGTAGAAACTTGAAAATAATTGCTTTCTAGTAGTGAGTATAAAGTGCTGTGGGAACATCCCCTTCTTACACAGCATCCCCAGCTCTGGCTTGATGGACCAAGTTCATCTGGCTTGACCAATGCAAACAGGGCTCTTCTGGGGAAACCCCCACAGTCACTAGCATTGCTCTGCAGTTCTCAGCCACTCTGTGTGGTTTCCCAGAGCTGTTGCTGAGGGACACAGCAGGCAGAGCAAAGCCTGTCATCTTGTCACCTAGGGGATCCAAGGAGACCGGAGCCATCACTTCCTTTGCTGACTCACCATCCTAGGGAGAAGTGATGTATGGGGTCCCCAGTCTGCTTTGAAAAGGGTATGCTAGGATTCCAAAACCAGTCCTGCAGACTGCCTCCAACAATGATGCTGACTTACTCACACAGCTAGCATCTCTGTGTTATTTATGCCATCTGCAAAATAGAATTACACAGTAAAAGGATTTTGGATGAAAAAGATGTTCAGTGAAATAAATGACTTTTTCTTTTTTTTTTTTTTTAACTTCAGGGGCTAGGTTTTTCTAACTCGTAATAGTCTCCAAAGAGGGGGATGTGTTAACTCATGGTCACTGGTCATTTATTAGTTCTGACCACAAATGCTGTTGTTCAGCTGTTGTTAGTCAGCCAAGCATTTGGGGGGTCTACTTTTATTTTTTTAAATTTTTTATTTCAGAGTATTATGGGGGTACAAATGCTTTGGTTACACAAATTGCCTTTGCACCGCCTGACAAATGTGCCCAACCTCCGATAGCACACACTGCATCTGTTAATTGTGCATTTACCCATCCACTCTTCCCCCTCCCTGAAGAGTCTACTTTGGATGTGAGAATGACTTCTCTCTCCTCCAGAGGCCTCTTACACTATGGTCTTGTATGTAACTATCTCAAAGCTAAACACATGAGGTCAGGGACATCTGTCTTGTTTGTCCTGTCTTAGTTTAGTTTCCCCCAGAAGCAGACCCTGGGAAAAGAATTCAAGTGCAAGCAATTTATTTGAGAGGTGAGCCCAGAAATAACTGGTAGGGGAGGAAGAAAGAGAAGTTATTCCAGAAAGAATCATTACCAAGCCAGTTACCGTTATGGGTAATGAGCTTGATCCCACTGGGGAATTTAGGAAACAGGGTCTTACACAAATCTTAGAGTTATCCCACATGAGGAGTGAGGGAGCTGGGGTATTTTTATGACAATTTCCATTAGTCACTGGTTGACAGCTGTTCCTGGGTAAGATTATTTGTATACCCACATGGGAAAAAATGAACCTCCATCCCTACCTCATTCCACACAAACAATTTAATGCAAGAAAGATCGTATGTCTAGATGCAAAAGTTTCTAGGAGAAAACACAAGAGACTATGTATGTAACCTTATGAAAGGCAAAGTTTTCTTGGGCAGGACACAAAAAACACTAAAATAAAGTACCTGAAAATTAATAAAAAGCACTTCATCAAAATTAAATATGTTTGTTCTTTGAAAACACTGTTAAGAGAATGAAAATGCAAGTCATGGAATGCAAAAATATTTTCATTACATATATCTGACAAAGGGCTGGTACTCAGAATATATAAAGAACTCCTACAAATCAATAATGGCAAAAGATTTCAACAGACACTTTACACATAAGATATATAAGTGGCCAATAAGGCATTTGAAATGGGCTCAGTATCATGCATCATTGGGGAAATGCAAATTAAAATCACAGTGAAAAACCACTACACACCCACTACAGTGGCTAAAACGAAAGAGGTTGGTGGGCATACAAAATGGTACGACTACTATAGAAGAGTCTTTGGCAGTTTTTTATGAAGTTAAACACATATCTCTCTAGAGTCCAGAAATTCTACTCCTAGGTATTTATTGAAAATAAATGACGGCACATATCTACAAAAAACACTTGTACAAAAATGTTCATAACAGTCTCAGAGGGAAAAAAACCTAGAAAATGACCCAGAAACAGATGAAGAATAAGCAAATTGTGAAACGGTCATACCATAGAATGCTATTTAGCACTAAAAAGGAATGAACTATTGATACATGCAATAACAGGGATGGAGCTAAGGAAACAAAATTACACCAAGCAGTGGAAGCAGATGTAAGAGTACATTTTGTGTGATTTCATGTATATAAAGTCCCAGAACAGGAAAGCTAAGCTGTGGTGATATATCAGACCAGTGGTTGCCCTTATGGGGTAATATTAACAGAGAGGAGGCACTCACAAGGCAAACTAGGGGTTTTGGAAATGTTCTATGTTTTGTGGTGGTTACGTGAGTGCATATAGGTGTCAAAACGTGCCTAATTGAACATATGAGATTTGTGCTTTTTATTGTATAAAATTATACCTTAATAAATATTACAGCTTTATCTTTAAAAAAGAAACACAATGGCCATTAAAAGTATGGAGCAATTTCTTCAGTGTTTTGCCCTCCACTAGATTAGACTGTGAGCTTCAGGGGGTAGATGCTCTGTCACTCCGTTATGCAAAGTCTGTTTTGTCTCTACTACATCCCCAGCACCCAACACAGTGCCTGGGACCTCTTGAGTGCTCAAGGCACATTTGTTAATATTATGAGTTTGTAAGAGCATTTGTACATTGAGCTGTGGCTTTATCATATCTCCCTTTGCAGACGTGACTTGTTCTTGGCAGACACTGGTGGCCCCAGAAGCTCGAGCACAGGTGCATTGTCTAGGAAGGGAGCTTGCAGGTGGGAACCCAGCAGGGCCCTCGGTGTCCTTGGGCATTGACAGGGTTCCAACTGTGAGCACCATCTGCTCCTGTGAAGAGTGTCTGACAGCAGCTGCAGCCCTGGACCTGGAAGGTGAGTGCCTTTGAGACCCAATGTCAGGTTCCCATACCCATCCTCCCTGCCCGTAGGGAGCCCAAGTTAAGTCACTTTAACCCTGGAAATAGAAAGTACCAACATATGTACCACTTTGTAATTTACCAAGTGTTTTCCCACATATGTTCCTATTTTATCTTCTCAAAAAACCCTGTTAAAGTAGTTGTTTAATAACTCTATTTTACAGAGAGGTTAAGTGACTTCCCCAAGGTTACACAGCTGGCAAGTAACCTCGGATTCAAACCAAGATTTTAACTGTTTACTACTACATTAAATGCAGTACTGCTGTGTCATTAAGGACCTTCAGAAGCAGTTTCTGAAATTTGACCCCTTTGGTAAACTTTACTGGAGTTCTGGAAACATAAGTAACACATCTCGCTTGCTTTAATCCAATTTATCCCATATGCTCCTGAGAGATTAACTTGCTGGGGCCGACAGTATGATAGTGTCACTCCGTTATGCAAATTTTCCACATTCCTTGCCACCTACCAAGTAAAATCCATGCTTCCTAGCAGCTGTTCAGTGCTCTTTTGCCCCAGCTCACATTTTGCCTCATTTTCCTTAAAAAACAACTTTGCATTCTAGCTGGTTTATGTCATTATCCTCATTTCTGCAACTTTGCTCCTCAACTTCCCCTCCAGGTGGAATACTAGTCTCCTCCATCTTCGCTTGGGAAATTTTTTCTCACCCCTCAAGTCCTGACTCATATGCCACTGCCTCTCCCCATTGGTAGATTTTTTACTTCATCTGAACCCTTAGAGCACATGGGTTGAGCCTTTCCTGTAGCATTAACTGTCAGGTATCATGGGTACCTTTGCACCTTGCTTTGTCTTCCTTATTAGATCCTGAGGTCCCAGAAGGTTAGATTGCACACCTTATCCATTTCTGTAACCCCTATGCTGACTAGCATAGTTGTTTGCACACTGAAGATATTTAACTGATGCTTTGCAGAGTGAATACAGTACCACCTCTCCAACCATTGTCTGTGCATTTAGTACCCTTACGGACGCATAGTCTTAAAAAATTGTTTGCATTTTAATTCTTTTCTATGTATTTGGTTAACATAGCCTCCACGCTTTGACACTTTGCTTCTGACTTGACACAGACTAAATTCTTTGCTAGTCGGGAGGACACATGGAGAGGTGATGAAGTCCACAGTCCTACCCTGGCTCTGCCATTTGCTGGCTGTGTAACCGTGGACAAATCTCTTCTACTCTCTGGGCCTTCCACTGTTCGATGGGGGTAATCATCCTTGTTTTGCTTCTTTAATTCAGCACAAGGTTGTTGAGAGGACAGATGAAATAACAGATGTGGCAATGGGCTGTCGACTATAAATCATGCAGAAATGTCGTTTAGTTGCCGCTGCTGTTTGATAGAGGCATATCTCTTGTCGCCGGCAACCCCACCCATCTGCTCCTCTCAGAGTCTGCCGGAAATTATGTCCAGGGGGCCGCAGGATGGATGATGAGGAAATAACCACGTTTCCCAAATGGCGGGTGGAACTGGGGCTGTGTCGTGGTGGGTTTGAGGTGGGGTCAGGGACTTAGTCGTCTGGAAGGCTGCTGTGCGGAAGGGAAGCACCCTTGTCCAGGCAGCCTCTGAGAGCCGGCCTGGTGCCAGTGAGTAGAAGTTACAAGGAGTCATTCAGTTTGGGAAATTTCTCAGCGTCAGAGCTGCTGGAGGATGACATGTGCTGCCTGAGGGAAGAAGAGGCCAGAATACTGCGGGCGTGAGACCAACTACCACTTACAAGCGTCACAACCCCACTTCAGGTAGAAGTGCCAACCTCTACTTGGCGCCATGGTCTAGAGCGACCCAGTGCCCGGAGGAGCCCCCTACAGGAGTCTTCTGAGCCTGCCCATTGGCCTCCGCTGAGGGGGAGGGCGGGCCTTGGGTCGCTTCCTGATTGGTTAGCTGCGCAGATTGGCAGGTTCCCGCCTACTGCGCGTGCGCGGAGGTCAGACATGGCGGAGGCGGGAAGAGTACCTCCGGGCCTCGGGCTCCCTGGAGGAGGAGCGGCCCAGTGGCCTCTGCAGCGGTACGGTCGCTACATGCCCTCAGGCACCGGAGAGTGGCCCGGGCCTGGCCTGGAAGCTGGGACAGCCTCCTCCTCCTCGTGGAAGGTGAGGTCTGAAGGCAGGAATAGCTCCGAGGCCCTCACACCCCCAGGGAGGGAGGGAGGACTGGAGGCCAGCGGCCGCACTGGGGGATTGGTGCCGCAAATCCGACCTGGACAGGAGCAGGGGACACCGAGGGACTGCAGGCATGTCGAGGAATTGACAGGCCGACAGCTAACATAAAAGCATATATATATACATAAATGTATACACACACATATAGTAATAGGAGACATGATGGGATCCCATTACGTTCTCAAATTAATTATGCAGGAGAGTAGTAAGCATTCATAAATTCGACAAATACATATTGAGCATTAAGTATGTGCTAGACTCCATTCAGGGTGCTAGGAATATTGCAACGAGCAAGATATAAAGATGTTCTCTCAAGATATAAAGATCCTTCTCTCGCAGATGTTTTTAGTCTAGTGGAGGATATGGTATTTGTACAGATAACTATGTAATTATGGAATGGAGGATCGAATCATCCCTAACCAAGTTGTCATGCTCTTTGGCAGTCAAGCACTCACATAGGACGAAATTTGAATCCTACCTTTGCCACTGAATTTCTGAGAAATTGATTTAGTTCCTTAACCTCTCTATACCTTACTTTATCTTTAAAAAGAGATAACAATAGAACAGGCATCCCTTGGAAATATTGGAGGCTTGGTTCCAGACCATCGCAATAAAGCAAGTCATGAATTTTTTTGTTTCCTAGTGCATATAAAAGTTTATGGTTACATTATAATGTAGTCTATTAAATGTGCAATAGCATTATGTCTAAAAGAACAATGTATTTAATACCTTGATTAAAACATAACTTATTGCTAAAAAATGTTAACAGTCATCTGAGACTTGAGCAGTTGGTAATCTTTTTGCTGCTGGAGGGTCTGCTATGATGTTGATGGCTGATGACTGATCAGGGTGGTGGTTGCTGAAGGTTGGGGTGGCTGTGAAAATTTCTTAAAATAAGACAATGCTGTTTGTCACATGGATTTACTCTTCCTTTCACAAAAGATTTCTCTATAGCATGTGATGCTGTTTGATAGAATTTTACCCACAGTAGAACTTCTTTCAAAATTGGAGTTAGTCCTTTCAAACCCTGCTGCTGCTTTACCAACTAAGTTTATGTAATATTCTAAATCCTTCGACAATGTTACAGCA
Source organism: Lepilemur ruficaudatus (assembly GCA_963574885.1). Classification (NCBI taxonomy): domain Eukaryota; kingdom Metazoa; phylum Chordata; class Mammalia; order Primates; family Lepilemuridae; genus Lepilemur; species Lepilemur ruficaudatus. The sequence goes on from CAUYRT010028714.1 coordinate 72,759, forward strand.
TCTTCCCCAGGAGTAGATTCCATCTCAAGAAATAACTTTCTTTCTTCATCCATCCATAAGTAGCAACTCCTCATCTGTTCAAGTTTTATCATGAACTTATAGCAATTCAGTCATATCTGTGGACTCCACTTATAATTCTAGTTTTCTTGCTATTTGCACCAATCTGCAGTTACTTCCTCCATTGAAATCTTGAAGCAGTCAAAGTCATCCATGAGGATTGGAATCAACTTCTTCCAAACTCCTGTTAATGTTGATATGTTGACCTCCTCCCATTAATCACTGATGTTCTTAATGGCATCTAAAATGGTAAATCTTTTTCAGAAGCTTTTCAACTTACTTTGGCCGGATCCATCAGAGGAATCACTATCTGTGGCAGTTATGTCTTACAAAATGTACTTCTTAAATAGTAAGACTTGAAAGTTGAAATTACTCCTTGATACATGGGCTGCAGAATAGATGTGTTATCAGGCATGAAAACAGCATTAATCTCCTTGTATGTCTCTATCAGAGCTCTTGGGTGACCAGATACGTTGTCAAGGAGCAGTAGGTCTCAACAGTAGGTTTCGAATATTCAGCAAACCATGCTATAAGCAGATGTGCTGTGATCCAGGCTTTTTTGTTCCATTTATAGATCACAGGCAAACTAGATTTAGCCTAATTCTTAAGGGCCCTAGGATTTTCAGAATGAAATTGGTCTCAACTTAAAGTGACCAGCTGCATTAGCCCCTAAGAAGAGAATCAGCCTGTCTTTTGAAGCTTTGAAGCTTCATCAGTGATTTTAGCTAGATCTTCTGGATAACTTGCTGCAGCTTCAACATCAGAACTTGCTGCTTCGCCTTGAACTTTAATGTTAGGGAGACAGCTTCTTTCCTTAATCCTAATGAACCAATCTCTACTAGCTTCCAACTTTTCTTCTGCAGCTTCCTCACCTCTCTCAGCCTTCATAGAATTGAAGAGAGTTAAGGCCTCTCTCTGGATTGGGCTTTGGCTTAAGGGAATGCTGTGGCTGGTTTCAGTTTCTCTCCAGACCACTAAAACTTTCTCCATTTTAGCAGTAAGGCTGTTTTGCTTTCTTGTCATTTACTGGAGTAGCGCTTTTAATTTCCTTCAAGAACTTTTCCTTTGCATTCACAACCTGGCTAACTGGCGCAAGAAGCCTAGCTTTTGGCCTGTCTCAGCCTTTGCCTTTGACATGCCTTCCTCACTAAGCTTAATCATTTCTAGCATTTGATTTAAAGTGAGAGACATGTGACTCTTCCTTTCATTTGAACACTTAGAGGTCATTAACTGGCCTAATTTCAATATTGTTGTGTCTCAGGGAATAGGGAGGCCTAAGGAGAGGGAGAGAGACAGGGGAATGCCAGATGGTGGTGCAGGTAGAACACATATAACATTTATAGGTTAAGTTCACTGTCTAATATGGGCATGGTTTGTGATTCCCGAAAACAATTGTGATAACATCAAAGATCACTCATCACACATAACTATAAGAGATATAGTAATAATGAAAAAGTTTGAAATATTGTGAGAATTACCAAAATGTGACACAGAGACTCAAAGTGAGCACATGCTGTTGAGAAAATGATATCGATAGACTTGCTTGGATGCAGGGTTGCCACAAACCTTCAATTTGTAAAAAACAGTTATCCGTGAGCACAATAAAACGAAGTGCAATAAAACAAGATATGCCTGTGTCTACTTCATTGGATTGTTTTGGGCACTGAAAAATTTAGTACTTATTCAATCAGCTAAAATAGTACCTGGCATATGTTAAGTTATATAAGGGTTTGCTGTTATTTTATTTTGTTCTGGTTATTATTATTTTGTTTTGGTATGTTTGTTTGTTTGTTTTGGTATGTTTTAACACCACACGTTGTCAGTCATTCCATTCCCTTTGGTCTGGTTTGGATGTGGATGCTGGGGTTTTGGATTATGCACACATGTGAGTGTGTCCACATGTGTGCACACTCGTGTGTATGTTTGTTTTGAGCAGCAGTAGTTAGGAGAAGAGCAAAATAAAGAGAACAAATATTTCAGGTAGAAGACACAACATGTACAAAGGCCCCACACCTGGGGAAATCTCAGCATGCGTAATGTCTAGTGAGAAGGTCAGTGAGATCGGTGCTTACAGAACAAAAGGAATGATAGCTTGAGGTGAGGCTGTCTGGAAAGGTAGGCAGGTGCCTTGTGAACATTATTCTAAAACCAATAGGAAGCTACTGAAGGATTTTAAGCAGGGACATTTTCATCTTTGAAAGATCCCCACTCTGGCTGCAGAGTGTTGGAATTGGAGGAGAATATAAGCGGATTTAGGAAGATCACTTAGAATGCTATTGCAGTATCGTACCCAGGAGAATGAAGTTTCCTCAGTGGTATTAGAGTTATTTCAAGGGGAAAGCATGATTGCTTAACTTTGTTGAATGGTGCTGCAAAGTAAAGACAGATGATGATGAAGGGGTGTCCATTGAGTTTAGCAGCATAAAGGTCCGTAATGGTCTTTGCTAAGACAAGTTTCCATGGAGGGAAGGGAGTGGAAGCCAGATAGGAGTGGGTTGAAGGGTGACTGATATGTCAGGAAGTGAAGCCATGGTGCATGGACAGTTCTTCTGAGAGGCTTGGCTGTGATTGTGAGCAGAGATAGGGCATGGTGAATTATTTACCACATTCTAGAATATTAGAGCTGGGGCATTTCTTAAAGCTTGAAATCAGTGTATTTAGGACCATAAAAAAGGCACTAAATACTTAGTTGTACTCTTGTGGAACACTGTATCCTGAGAAATGACAGAGGTTGAAAATGCAAAATGCGGTGAAGAAAGAATTAAATTCAAGGATGATTGATCTATGATTGGGTCTTACAGAAAAGCAGGACTGTTTGAGGACATATTTAATTTTTGTGGTTGCTCCAACAGGTTCCTTGATACTTTCTCTTAATACTGTTTAATCCCTTTCTTTTAACGCTTCTGTGTTGGGTGCATTGGCTCAGATGCAGCCAGGTAACTCTTAAATTCTTACCCTGCAACCCAAAGGCCATGGATATTTGACCATTCTAAGGAGTTGATTGTTATTGCACTTTTTCCCTTCTCTTTGCAAAGCTCTTCATAATTGCTTATAAGGAACAGCACTTTTCACCAGTTTTCAAATGTTTGGCATAAAGCCACAGCTACAGTGACAAGAGATGAGGTTGGCTTTTGCAGTGCTTTTGAAAACTGAACATTTGCACCTTCCTTTGAATCTGTGCTGAACCATCCTACCTGCTGTGATCAGTTTCAGCCTAAGTCTGTTATTTTTTTGGAAAAACGAAAGAGAAAACAAGATTTGTTCTATTTTATGGGCACTGTGACTATTGTGCAATAATAATAATAAAAGATGAGCCATCTAAAGAACTGTACTCTCTAAGTCCCATGTGAATTTTTTATTTTAAAAATATGTGGTACCTGCAATAAAAAAAGATAGGTTAGGTAAAGCATAAAAATATATTATTGTGGAGGATAGAGTCATTCTAGTTGTTTTTTTATTTCAGAAACTTTAAAATTCAACCTTGGTTGAACCTATTTTGAGTTTTTTCATTTTTTTCTGAAATTATGGGGAGAATCTGTTCTCATGGTACTGTTCTATATAGTTGTTTAATTACAGAGGAGACTTTCATCACAATGGCTACATGCCAAGACAAAAATGTCAACTCAAGAGAAAAAATGAATAGTACAACAAGATTTCTAAGACTTGAAGTCCTAGTTGAGAGGTAAGGTCAAATCTAAGACAAAAAGATTATTATATATAGACTATCTAATATATTTTATAGAATATCTAGTATACTTTATTAAGTATACTGATTTGATTTGCTTCTCTAAATTCAATTTTTCTTATTAAAAGTCACTATCTAGAGAGAAATTAACTGCGATTTAGAAGCAAATACACTTTTTGTAACACGGTGAAGAAAAAAAGTAAAAAGCCCAATGTTTTAGAGCTATGTTACTCATACTTAATGTGCATATCTGGGAATTTGTTAAAAATGCCAGAATAGATTTGATATGGGAAAGAGATTTTGTAGTTCTAACAAGCTCCCAAGTAACGCTGTTGCTGTTGGTTCGAGGACCACACTTTGAGAGACAAGGGCTTAGAAGACCGTGAATGAAATGGGCAGCCATATAGCAAAATTAATAAAAAGAATGTATGAAGTTATGAGGTAAGGCAATCAGATTTATAGTGAATATGCAAACGTTATATTAGTAGAGTTAATATTTAAACCATCTGTCGCCATTTAAGTGGAATGAGCAAATGAAATACAAACTTGAACTTGATTTTAGTTCCTTACATCTGTTGGCCCAGCCTTTCTGAAAAGATTATCATAACAACAGATTGGTCCATTTTATGTCTGAATATAATTTAGTCTACTAATTTGAGAATAATTTTGAAAGGTGATGTTAATTGCAGGTTGCTTTTAAATTAAAGAGTTACATGTTTTTCAGATTCCAGGGATTTCTCAGACATGCCCTAATTGGTTGAACCTGACAACTTCTAGATTATTTTTTCCTTTCATAGAGAAAAAAATCATCCTTTAATTTTTATAGGAGGAACTTAAAATAATTGCCCTACTTAGAGATTAAGAAATAGAATGTGAATTTTGTACTTGAAATGAACTTTTAAATGTTGATTTAACATAAGATTTACTTTGAGTCCTCTTAACACTGTCTTTTTTTCTTTTGTATTCCTGGTGCCTAATAGTACCTAGCACATGATAGCTGCTCAGTAAATGTTTGACTGAATGTATGGTATGGTAACTTTTCTTACGATAATGTGATAATTACTAAATGATACGTACTATTTGTTAAGTGTTTAGTATATTCCTTACAGCAGCCTTATGAAGCAAATACTATTAACCTGTTTTATAGATAAGGGAACTGAAACTCAGGTTCAGTGGCTTTCCCAGGAACACAAAGATAAATTCAGAAGAAAGAATTCAAACCTTGGTTTTCTTGTCTTAAAAAATCTTGTGCTTTTATCCTCTATGCTGTTTGCCGTAGAAGTGCTAATATTTCATATGGGTAATAGCAATTCAATGATGTGGATGAAAAATTTTGAGATTAACCCACAAGATGAAAATAACAGAAATGGAAGTTTTGGTTTTGTTTTTAAGGAAAATTTAAGATTCAGTAAAACCCCAAAATTATTTCCTAGAATAGCAAAATGGTAGTTCTTTGCATTCCTGATAATTTTTTATTGAATGCCTAATGCTGTGAGTTTTACCTTCTTGGGTGCAGAATATTTTTGTATTCCTGTAAATATTCCTGAGCTTTTTTCTGGGATAGGTTACTTGGAAACAGTTTGATCCTTTCAAGTCTTGCTTTTAATCTTTGTCAGGTGGGACCAGAGCATTTTGTCTAGGGTGAATTTTTTCTGACTCCTGAGGCAAAACTCTTTGAGTATTCTACTCAATGCCCCGAAAATTATGTTCTCTCTGACTGCTAACAGGAACTATTCCCTGCCCAGAGTGAGCTCTGGGTATTATTCCCTTATCTCCAAGAAGTAATCTAGGACAGTGGTAAGGCTAACCTCCTTTGTTTCCTGTCATTTCTCAGTAATCATGTGCTTTATTACCTGATGCCTATTATCTTAAAAACTGTTGCTTCCTCTAATTTGTCCAGTTTTTTAACTGTTCCAGGTAGGAGAGTAACAGGAGGTATCTGTTTCTACCTCTTGGCCAGAAGAGGAAGTCCCTAGTGGGTCTTTTGATTCAGTTCCACTTAGTTTTTTTCTACTTCAGGTCACTAGTTCAAGAAAGTGTTATTAAATTATCTGCTGGGTACTGGCATTTAGCTAGACATTGGAGGTGCTATGGAACATCACACAATCTTAAAATATTAGGGCACTTGAGTAGAGGATTACAAGAATAGGTAGAGCCTGATCAAGGGAGCAAGTTTCCTCAAGGTGGGCAGAAGACAATCATCAGAGTCTCTCGGGGTGCCTGTTGAAAATGCAGCTTCCTGGTTCCTGCATTAGACCTACCAGTTAGAATCTCTGGGGTAGCTTTCTAGTTGATTCTTACGTACTGCAGTCAATCTGCATGCCCCAACTCTGAAGAAAGGGTGAGGAAAAGGGAATAATTGCCAAAGTAATGCTGATATTTTATGGCATTTTATAATTTATGAAGTATTTTTATAACCCTTTTTCCATTTAATTCTCACAACTCTTAAGGTCTCATTACCACTTTTTAGACAAGCTGAGGCATAGGTAGGTTAAACAGCTTGCCAAAGGTTAACATAGGAAGTGGAAGAACTGATTCTAAAACTCGTATTCATTCTGCTCTACACTGCTCCTTTCTGCATTGGTGTCTTCTCTTAAGCAGCTGTAGGAGTATCATCAAGAGCTAGTATTTTTTCATGTAGTGTGCTTTTTGTGAAGAATTAACAGGTAGTATTTTGTGTTAATTAGGATTAAGATTGGCTCTGAGTGACAGAAAATATAGTAGATTAAATAAAATGAAGGTTTATTACCCTCCACCTTCAAGTCCAGAGCTGGTGTGACACTCCAGTGGCAGGAACTAAGGCTCCTTCTATTTTGTCCTCTGCCATGCATGGCCATGGTCTCACAGTCTGAGATAGAATTGATATTCTAACCCTCTTGGGGAGAAGGGGATGAAGAAATGGACAAAAGGTGCATGCCTACTATCTTTTAAGGAAGTTTCCTGTAAGCCACCATATGACAACTTCCTCCTACAACATAGTGACCAGAACTTAGACCTGTGACCATCCTAGCTGCCTGGACAGCTGGTATATGTGGTCTGTATTCCACAAGGTCATGTGTCCTGCTAAAAACTAAGGGTTCTATTACCACATAAGAAGGAAAAGTGGATATTGGAGGACAGCTGGCAGTCTGCCATACACTCTTTTCTTCTGAATCTAGAGACTGCTAAGAAATAGACTTATTTCTTGGGTCCCTGGTAGGAACTCAAAGGGCGTTTTCTAATGACAGCAACAACAAAAAACTATTATTTAGTGCCTAATTACTATATGCCAATACCTAGAACAGTGCTTGGCAGATCCCCTCCCCCAAATATTTATTAAATGAATGAATCAAGGCCAGACATTCCACTAAGCATCTGATCTTACATTTCTTTTAATCTTTCAGATGATCCTATAAAGTAGTTATTACTATTTTTATTTTTCAGATGAGGAAATTAAGTATACTTCTAAGTGGCAAATAGGGGACTTGATCCTAGGGCTGTCTGATTCCAGATATTGTCTTTTATAAAGTGGTAGTCATTTGTGCTGTTTACCAAATAGTCTAAGATTGCATAGCCCTGGCCTCTAGAAGTTAAGTATGTCATATGACTGGTTTTGGCCAATGAAATGTGAGCAGAACTGACAGAGGTCATGGGCAGAAGCTTTAAGAGCCAGTGCATGATTCATTATTCTTTCCTTTTGCCACAGTGTTGCAGATGTTGGCTTCTCTGTCAGTCTAGGTCCTGCAGTGAGAACAATAGGCAGTGTGAGGTAGAGTGTGAAGACAGGTAGAATGAGGATGGATAGGTAGTGTAGGTGAGAAATAAACCTTTGTTTTGGGGGGGCTGTTAATTTCTACATACTCTAGGCTATACCTTACTGATAGATATGGAAACATTTCTATGCTAGTAGTTATGTTTAATTCAATTATATGCAATACACATTGTAGATTGCATAGGCTTTTGAGGAAGAACTTTGTAGCTGATCTTCTAATTTTTTTTTCCTGTGACAAAATTGTTGCTTATGAGGATGTTGGTACTTGGAGATGGGAGTCTGCCAACCTCTTCATTTACTGGCAAATTACTAAATTCCTCTTTCCTTCTCCTCAAAAAAAAAAAATTATTGCTAATTTCAAAGCATTAGTTTATAAATACATATTTCCAACTTGGGATCAGTCTCTGGTCTCTTTCTTCAATAAACAAAAGCTTAATATTATTGTGTAGCAGACATAGTTTACATAGAGGCCATGGCTTGTTTGTATAACATGACTTAGGGTAGAATTTATCTGGACAAATATAGTGAAGAAGATTGTTTTCAGGTTAATGGTTTAAGGAGTCTAAGAAGTTACAGTTTAAAATGATGCCCAAGAGTATTAAAATTCATTCATTTTTAGGATTTATTTCCCATCTACTATGTGCCAGACACTATGCATTAAGGCAATACTGCTGAAAGAGCTTACCAATTAAGCTCAAGTACCTACTCATTTGGAATATAAGGTGTTTTTCACTTTATAAATTACAGCACTGTATTTGAGAAATAAGTTAACGTGTTTCTTTAACTCAGATTTAGAAATATAATTTGGATATTGGAACTGTCATGAGCTCAATTGGGCTTTGTTTTTGTGAATGAATAGAAGAGTGTGTCCAGCAAGGTATCAAAGGTGAATGTAAGAGTTGCTAGGATAGATAGGTGTGCCAATGGGAATTGCCACTTTCTGGTATAGTTGGTGATTTTTATAGGGTTTATTAGTCTGGAAAAATTTTTTAAGGATTTTTAAACATACTGGAGAAATGTCCTAGGAGTATTTTTTATAGAAAGAACAATATCCAGAGGGGCCTTCGTTAGTAAGTTCAGATATAAGAACTTATTCTTTTGTTGCCTAGAAGATGTTTTGAGTAAATATTAAAATATTATATTTATGGCTACTAATAGAGGTGATCAAGTCAACTTTGGTAGCTATAATTATCGTGATAGGACTGGATAATTTCATGGTCAATAATCTTAATTTTAGGGATATGTGGTAAAAGAAGGGGAGTCACATCTCATGCTTTGATACATGAGGTATTTGTAGGTTCTAAAAGAAAAAAATTCCCCCCATGAATATATCATTACTTTAGGGAGAAGAAGGTCTATGTCTTATTGTTCTTGTATTATTTATATTATTGTTACTATTAACATTTTGCATTTCTGTGAAACATCAAAAAATGCTGAATTTTGCAGTTTGGTAATGGGTATGTGGCAGGACCACTTTCATTAGCATAATATACTCTACAAGTTTGTTGAAATAATTTATGAGACTCTTTAGCTACCAAGAGTCAGTGGGGAAACAGTTGATAGCCTATTTAGCAATTTTGTATATTTTTCATATTTTGTAATACACAACTCAGCAGTTTGGGCCAATATATAAAGCTGTTACACTTTTTGAAGGGTCTTAAAAACAGAAAACAAAACTCATAATCAAGTACATAATTTAATTCATCACAATCTGAAGAACAGTACTCCTTTAGCCTTTCCTGTACATATAGTTTACTTTAGGGTAAGTACATTTGAAATACTTTTCTATGTTTTCATATTCTCTTGATGTTTTTCTACTTTATTTTAGATTTTTTTTGTACAGACTTGCACAAATACATGTGTATAAGCTTTGAGAAGATTCTGTTTATTTAACCTATATATAAGATGTGCTCTAGTTACTTAACTGATGTATAAGCTTGTGATAGGCAGGCTCCAAATAAATCTCAGTGTGTGCTATTGTGTTGATGGCAAAATACTGCCAGAGACAGGGGTCAGGTTGATGTCAATGCTAAGGTAAATTTAGGTTAGCAGCTGGAATGAAGAGAAGATGTGAATATGATATATGTTCTCTGTGACACCTTAACATTATTATCTTTGTATGTTATGACTTGGTCATTAGAGATAACATTTTTCTTTGAGCTTTCCATTTTGCGTTAATATGAACATAAAAATTATCACTCATTAAAGGTATTTCCGAAGAGCCAGAAATAAGGATTTTTTTCTCAGATAACTGGATTATGTTAGGTGCTATGATATTGGAATTTTTCTGTAGAATTAGGACATTACATTCAAGTCCTCAGTGTCCTTGTCATTTGTAGTAAGCTGAATGGTTTCCTTAACCTTGATTCTATCTAGTCAACAAAGGACATGGAAGCCTCTTGCAAGCATTTTTTATTCTAATGAATTTCAAGCACAATCAAAGGTAGACAGAAGGCCGGTGCAGTGGCTCGTGCCTGTAATCCTAGCACTGTGGGAGGCCAAGGTGGGTGGATCGTTTGAGCTCAGGAGTTCAAGACCAGCCTGAGCAAGAGCGAGACCCCATCTCTACTAAAAATACAAGGAAATTAGCTGGTCAACTAAAAATATATAGAAAAATTAGCTGGGCATGGTGGCACATGCCTGTAGTCCCAGCTACTCGGGAGGCTGAGGCAGGAGGATCGCTTGAGCCCAGGAGTTTGAGGTTGCTGTGAGCTAGGCTGACACCACGGCACTCTAGTCCCAGGCAACAGAGTGAGACTCTGTCTCAAAAAAAAAAAAAAGGTAGACAAAATAGCATAGTGATACACGTATGTATATCACTTTATATACCCCAGCTTTAAGAATTACCAACTCTTGGCTAATTTGGTTTCATCTGTACCCTATTTACTTCTTCCTCCTCATATTATTTTGAAGCAAATCCCAGACATTATACCATTTTATGAGTTATTTCAGTTCACATATCTAAAAGACAAGGACTCTTAAAAAACATAAGCATAAAACCCTAAAAAATTAACAATTCCTTAATATTATTAGTCAGTGATCAGATTTCAAATGGTCTTATAAATGTCATAATTCTTTTAAACAGGGTCACATGTTGTGATTGATTAGCATACCTTTTAATTTTTAGGTTTCCCTTCCAATTTTAGGTTTCCCAACCCACCTCTCTTCCTTCCTTGCAATTCATTTGTTGAAGAAACTGGGTTCTGCAGAGTTTCTCACAGTATGGATTTTGCTGACTGCATCTCTGCGGTGCAGTTTACTATGATTCTTTGTGCTCTGTATTTCTTGTGAGTTGGTAGTTTAATCTAGAGGTTTGATCAAATTCAAATTTGATTTTCTTTTTGTCAAGACTACTTCATAGGTAGTTTGGTTTTCTCCTTTCAGGAGGTATGTCTATTTCTCTTTTTGTGACATTGTAGCTATTTTTTTTTTTTTTTTTGGAGACAAAGCCTGGCTCTGTTGCCTGGTCTAGAGTGCCATGGTGTCAGCCTAGCTCACAGCAACCTCAAACTCCTGGGCTCAAGCAATCCTTCTGCCTCAGCCTCCCGAGTAGCTGGGACTACAGGCACATGCCACCATGCCCGGCTAATTTTTTCTATATATAGTTTTAGGTGTCCAGCTAATTTCTTTCTATTTTTAGTAGAGATGGGGTCTCGCTCTTGCTCAGGCTGGTCTTGAACTCCTGACCTCGAGCGATCCTCCTGCCTCGGCCTCCCAGAGTGCTAGGATTACAGGCATGAGCCACTGGGCCTGGCCGACGTAGCTATTGATGCACAGTGCCTACAGCCATTCATCAGGAGCTGCAAAATATTGATATTGTAATTTTGTCATATTTTCTTTAATTTATCTGGAATATTTCTGTGAAGAAAAGCTAGGTTCCTGGTGGTTGGTTTGTATAGAAGAAGTGGGATAAATGCTTGATCTTTTGTCTTCACATACCACTTAAAAAATGAATTCTCTAGAATCCTCTAGTGTCAAAGGAGGACATGTTTGCTTTTAACTGGAAGCTTTTAAGATCTTCCTCTGTCCTTGTAATTCAGGAATTTTATCAGGATGTGTTCCTCTCCCCCATTAATACCTGGAACTTGAGCCATTTCCATCTTTAGTCTTGTGCCTTTCTGCAGTCCTAGAATATTTTTTCTATTATTTGTTTAATCAATGCCTTTCCTCAGTCTATTTTTCTCCCTTCACTTTAGCCCTTCTCATTACCTCCTGGATCTGAATCTTTGCTTCATATATCTTATATATCGTTACATACGATTTCTTCCTCTTTGTTGTTTTGCTCTGTTTCTAAATATTTCTCCTACTTGATCTTTCAGACCATTAATTTGGTCTCAATAGTATACATCTAGTTCTTCAATTAGCCATTGAATTTTTTATTCATAAAGCACAGTTTAAGCTCCAGTACTCCCCTGAAGTGTTATTAATAAGAATTATTATTATTTGGTTCAAACTGTTGTTGATCTCTTCCAGCAATTTTATTCTACTAGGACTTACCTGTTCTTGGTTTTCTGTTTGTTTTTCATCACTTTAGCCCATTGGGTATGTCGTTATTTTCCTTGTCTAACCTATGACTGTTTTCACCCCTGGCCCTCAAGTCTAACAGTGGATACTGTAAGTGGTGAGTATTGGGAGATGCAGAAGTCACAGTGCTATGGGCCTCACAGGAGTAGGAAGGACTCAGTTAAGTTGTCCAGTGCCATGTGGCTCCTTGGAGCCTGGGCGACCAGCTGGAACTTCAGAGCACACAATCTGATCTGCCCATCTTCTTGCTGTCTACCAATTTCCACGGGCTAGGCTCTCTCCAAGAACTGCTGCATTATCTTTGTCCGAGGGCTCCTTGCTCAGGTTTTCAGGGCTTTCTTTCTCTCAGATGGGGGAAACATACCAACTCCATCAACCATGCTCCTTTTATCTGGACCCTGAGACCTCAGCTCACCCTTCTGGCCCACTTGGATGCTGATCTTAATAATTACTCAAGGAAAGGTAAGTGGTATTTGGATTGGATTTGGGAAGGGAAGACGGCAGGGGTGCAATCAAGCTACCATTTTTTCCTGAACCGCTTGGAAGTTCTTAAATTAGACATTTTCAAACTGTTTGAGCACACCATGTAGACCTCTTAGATGAAGCATTGCAACAGATAACTGAAAAATAATAAGCCTGGAATCCTTTTCAGCCAGATATCTAGTTAACTCTCACACCTTCTGTTCTTTGCTTAAGCCTTACCTCAGTGGTGCCTACTGTAGCCTTCCTATTTATATCGTAGCTTCTGTGCCTTGTTTGGCACTCTGATTTCCCCTTACCCTGAGACATTTTTTTCCCTCTCTCTTAGCATTACCTAGATACTAGGTAATCTACTTATTTACTATGTTTGCTGATGTGCCTAGAACATCTGACACCCAGAATGAATAATTTAATACCTTCTTCCCCTAAATGATGAAATTATTTTCAGAAATAATCATGAAATTGAATTAAAAATAATATTCACTTATGCAAATAGTGAAAATTCTTTTATTGAGCTTTATTATAATCATGCCAGTTAAATAAATAGAAAATATTACAGTATAAGGCAGGAAAAAACCCACAATTATTAAGCCAATTGCTTTTATGTCTAGTTAACTGTTTGAACTTTGATACTCCAGTTACAGACTGATATTTTGTGTAATTAGTTGTCCATTAACTAATAAGTGAATTTTTTAAGGAAAACTGAACACTTCCAAAAGATACAATTTAAGTAACTACAGGTAAAATTACTGATACGTTTTATTCTCTTTTATGCTTAGTTTTGAATATTTAACAATTTAAGATAGCCACTCCAGCTTTCTTTTGATTGGCATGTTATATATTTTTTCTATCTTTTTATTTTTAACCTGTTCATGTTTTCATATTTAAAGTGCATTTCTTGTGGGTGATATATAGTTGCATCTTATCTTTTTATCTAATCTGAAAACCTCTGCCTTTTATTGGGGCATTTAAGGTGTTTATGTTTAATGTGATTATTGATAGGATTAGGTTTAAATCTATCATCTTGCTATTTGTTTTGTATTTTTCCCATCTGTTCTGTGTTCCTTTTAAATTTTGATCCTGCCTTCTTTCGGATTAATTGAATATTATTTATAATCTTACTTATCAATTATCTTTTAAAGATATTAAATAATAGATATATTCTCATATTTACCAATGTAATTAATATTTCCAATGCTCTTCATTCCTTTGTGGAGATCTCAGCTTTCATGTGGTATCATTTGCCTTTTGCCTAAAGAATTTCCTTTAACATTTCTTTCAGTGCAGGTCTGCTGGTGATGAATTCTTTCTGAAAACATCTTTATTTTCTTTGAAAATTTTGCATTTTAATCTGTGACTTTATTTGGAATTTCATATTCACTTATCCGTTCAACAAAATATTGGGCACCTATTATGTGTCAGGCACTATCCTAGGCATTTACATATATAGTAGTGACCCAAACAGAAAAAAAAAAACTCTCTCTTCATAGAGCTTAAATTATGCTCAGGGTAGACAGATAACAAATAGGTAAACCTAAAGTAACAAAAAAAAGTTGTCAGAGCTATGGAGAGAAATAAAACTGGAGAAGGGAAGAGAAGTGGTCTGGTTTGAGTGAGTTTTCAGTAGGATGGTTGGGAAAAGTCTTATCTACAAAGATGACATTTAAGCAAAGACCTGACAAAGATAGAGTGAGTCATGTGGAGATCTAGGAGAAGAGAATTTCAGACAGAAGAGCAATGGTAAAAGCTCTGAGGTTTATGGTCACCAGAGTGCCCAGTGGGTTCAAGGAGCAGTGAGGGGTCAGTATGGCCAGGCAGAATGTGCAGGAGATGGGTAGTAGAGGACGAGAGTGGAGGGGCTGTGGAGGGGTAGACGTTGGAGCGCTTTTCAGGAGTTACTGAATGAGATGGACAGCTACTGCAGGGCCTTGAGCTGGAAGTGTCATGATCTGACTTTATTGAGAATAAACTGTGTGTTGGAGAGGGGAAGAAAGAACAAAAGGGGGAAGCCAGTTAGAAGGTTGTTACAATAATCCAACTAGAGATGATGATAACTGAGATGAGACTATAAAGAGTGGTTGGATTCTGGACATTTTTTTTTCTTTTGAAACAGAGTCTTGCTCTGTTCCACAGGCTAGAGTGAGTGCCATGGCATCAGCCTAGCTCACAGCAACCTCAACCTCCTGGGCTCAGGCGATCCTTCTGCCTCAGCCTCCCAAGTAGCTGGGACTAGAGACATGCGCCACCATGCCTGGCTAATTTTTTCTATATATTTTTAGTTGGCCAATTAATTTCTTTCTCTTTTTAGTAGAGATGGGGATCTCGCTCTTGCTCAGGCTGGTTTCAGACTCCTGACCTTGAGCGATCCTCCTGTCTCGGCCTCCCAGAGTGCTAGGATTACAGGTGTGAGCCACCGCGCCTGGCCGGATTCTGGATATTTTGAAGGTAGACATGAGTGATTTGCTGATGGCTTAGATATGAGTGTGAGAAAAGAAGAGGAGTCAAGAATGATTCCATGGTTTTAGCCTAAAGAAATAGAAGGATAGAATTATTTTCTGAAGTGAGAATACTGTGGGAGTCAAATGCCTACAACAGCCCAGCACATGGTAGGTGCTTTGTAAATATTGAATGAATATTGAATAAATGAGAAGGTTAGGAGTTCATGTTAGGGACTGTTAATTTTGAGATGACTGTTAGACCTTTACATGGAGATGTTGATTGGGAAACTAGATGTAACAATTTGGAGGGCAGGGAAGAAGTCTAGACTGGGACTTTCCTGGAAGTCATAGGCCATCACTTGAAAAAGTTGTAAAGTAATTTGGGAAGAATTGAAATATTTATAATGAATGTTTGTATCCAACAAGAGACATAGATAAGAAAATTTATGACAGTGTTATTTGTAGTAGACCTAAACTGGGAAAAAATATTCATCAATAACAAAAAAATGAAAAAATAAATTGTGGTGTAGTCATAGAATGGTATTATATAATAATGAAAATGAATGTCTGTGTAACACCATTGATGAAGCCAAACATAAAATAATTCCTTCTGCATGATTCACTTATATAAATGGAACTGAATTATGGTGTTAACAGTCAGGATGGACACATTTTATGATGCCAACATAACCCTGATATGAAAACCAGGAAAGGGTGCAACAAAAAAAGAAAACTACAGACCAATATCCCTTATGAATATAGATGCAAAAATTCTCAACAAATTCCTAGCTAACCGAATCCAGGTTCTTATCAAGAAAATAATCCATCACAAC
Organism: Lepilemur ruficaudatus; assembly: GCA_963574885.1. Classification (NCBI taxonomy): domain Eukaryota; kingdom Metazoa; phylum Chordata; class Mammalia; order Primates; family Lepilemuridae; genus Lepilemur; species Lepilemur ruficaudatus. The sequence goes on from CAUYRT010028714.1 coordinate 88,527, forward strand.
CAAGTGGGCTTCATCCCAGGGATGCAGGTTCAATATACGCAAATCTATAAATGTAATTCACCACATAAATAGAAGCAAACACAAAGACCATATGAGCCTCTTAATAGATGCAGAAAAAGCATTTGACAAAATTTAACACCCTTTTATGATAAGAACGTTAACAAAATAGGCATAGACAGGGCTTACCTAAAAATGATATAAGCCATATATGACAAACCCACAGCCAACATCTTACTGAATGGGGAAAAATTGAAAGCATTCCCACTTAGAACTGGAATAAGGCAATGTTGCCCACTATCTCCACTTCTATTCAACATAGTGCTGGAAGTCCTTGCTATAGCAATCAGACAAGAGAGCAGAATTAAGGGCTTCCAAATGGGGGCAGAAGAGATCAAACTCTTACTTTTTGCTGATGATATGATATTATATCTAGAAAACCCCAAGGATTCAACCAAGAGATTCCTTGAATTGATAAATGAATTCAGTAATGTCTCAGGATACAAAATTAATACACAAAAATCAGAGGCATTCATATACGCCAATAACAGTCAAACCTGAGAACCAAATCAAAGACTCAATTCCCTTCAAAATAGCAACAAAGTACCTAGGAATATATTTAACTAAGGAGGTAAAAGACCTATATAGGGAGAACTATGAAACACTGAGAAAGGAAATAGCAGAGGACATAAACAGGTGGAAGACCATACTATGCTCGTGGGTTGGCAGAATCAACATTGTTAAAATGTCTATACTACTGAAAGTGATCTACAGAGTCAATGCAATCCTTATTAAAATACTAACACCATTTTTCACAGATATAGAAAAAATGATTCTACACTTCGTATGGAACTAGAGAAGACCCCATATAGCAAAAGCAATCCTAGGCAATAAAAACAAAATGGGAGATATCAATTTATCAAACTTCAAACTATACTACCAGACTATAGTAATTAAAACATCTTGGTACTGGCACAAGAACAGGGACATTGACCAGTAGAACAGAACAGAGAACCCAGATATAAAACCATCCTCATATAGCTATCTAATCTTTGACAAAGCAGACAAAAACATACATTAGGGAAAAGAATCCTTATTCAATAAATGGTGCTGGGAAAACTGGATAGCCACATGCAGAAGACTGAAACAGGATCCACATCTTTCACCTCTCACAAAAATCAACTCACGCTGGGTAATAGACTTGAACCTTAGGTGTGAAACTATTAGAATTCTGGGAGAAAATGTTGGAAATATTCTTCTAGACATTGGCCTAGGCAAAGAATTTATGAAGAAGACCCAAGAGGCAATCATAGCATCAACAAAAATAAATAAGTGGGACCTGATCAAATTAAAAAGCTTCTGCACAGCCAAAGAAACTATCACAAGAGCAAACAAACAACCTACAGAATGGGAGAAAATTTTCGCAAGCTACACATCCGATAAAGGGCTGATAACTAGAATCTGTTTAGAACTCAGGAAAATCAGCAAGAAAAATCAAACAACCCTATCAAAAAGTGGGAAAAGGACATGAACAGAAACTTTCCAAAAGAAGACAGAAGAATAGCCAACAAACATATGAAAAAATGCTCAACATCTCTAATCATCAGGGAAATGCAAATCAAAACCACAATGAGATATCACTTATCTCCAGTGAGAGTGGCCTTTATTAAAAAGTCCCAAAACGATAAATGTTGGTATGGATGCAGAGAGATAGGAAC
>CAUYRT010028716.1:0-18259 GCA_963574885.1 Lepilemur ruficaudatus
TCCTTCTGCCTCAGCCTCCCAAGTAGCTGGGACTACAGGCATGAGCCACCATGCCCGGCTAATTTTTTCTATATATATTTTTAGTTGGCCAATTAATTTCTTTCTATTTTTAGTAGAGACGGGGTCTCGCTCTTGCTCAGGCTGGTTTTGAACTCCTGACCTTGAGCGATCCACCTGCCTCGGCCTCCTAGAGTGCTAGGAATACTTCAAGTTTTTAAAAAAAGAATAATTTATACTTTGTCCTTATAAATGTTTTTATTATTTATAAATACTCACAACATGGAGAAATAGATTTTTGAAGAAACTTTTTAATAAAATGATTTCTAAAAAATTTTAAATAGCTTTATTGACTACCCAAATATTTCCTCCTTACAATGAAATTCTCACCTGGAGGACATTATGATTAGTGATATCTTCACAGTCAACAGATTGATTGCATGTACCTCTCCACCCTGGGGCAAAAGGATTAACTAGAGTGGAAAAAATGATAGATTCACAAAAGGATTCTAAAAAGTTACAAACATTTCAATAAAGCTCCAAATGCTGAGTTCAGTATGCATTGCAGACATACATTTAATCCAGCTATCTAATCCTCATAATAAAGTAAGGTACATGATTTGAATAATTTATACATTATGATTTCACTCCATCTGGGGGCTAATGTAAGTAACTACAAGGCTTTAAAATAAATAAATTTGGTTTGGTTACTCCTTTTCATTAAGTTCTCAAAAACACAATTTAAAATTCTATAAGAAATTATAAGTGAAATATTAGTTGCATAGTTAAAAGCTATATAAATAAAATGATTGATTTCAAAACGAAAATATGTCATAGTTGAAGGTAAATAATTAGTGTGTTAATTTTCAAAACCATAACTAGGCTACGACCAACTATATACGTTAGTGTTTAACAAACATTTAAGACCTATTATTTATAAGATATCTCATATTAATATGGTAATTTTATAATCTATCATGGTTCAGGACTAAATTCATAACATGAAAGAAATGTTAAAAAAACTTTTTACCTTGAAAAGCTATAAATAGCTCATGTATGAGGCCATGTTCTGGAATTTCAACAGAATGGCATTTATATGATGGTTCTATGACATGGCATGACAAATCAGACATTAGATTATCCAAGATTTTCCTCAGCACTCTAAAGAGAAGGTCATTATATCTTCCTACACAAGACTTTGTGGTAAAACGTACAGCCATCTGATAAGAATAATCAGGTTCCCGATAGGCTTAAAAAAAATGAGGATAAAAACAATTGTGTCTAGCAATAATTTCCTCTACCAAACAATTTTCAAATCACACGTAATACTAAATCCCATCAATCTTGCAAATCAGCACAAAAACTTTTATTTATCTAATAAAATGTCTTATCAGTTTGTCCTCACAAAAATATACAAAACTAATAACTTTAATGAAAAGTGTTATTTTCATCTGATATATTATCTACTTAGTACAAGAGGTGAAATGGCTTCTGTGGATTGGCTATATAGGTAAGCTAACAGTATCAAGAAAAAAAATAGGACTCTTTGGAGAGGGTCTTAATTTGCAGAAAGTATCATTTCTGTTAGCACAGTCCAGTGAAAGTATCATTAATATGCCTTTATAGAATTAAACATCAGTTTTTAAAATTTCAGAATATTACGTGGGTACAAATATTTTAGTTATATATAATGCCTTTGCTTTTCCCAAGCCCAGGCTACAAGCTTGCCCTTCCCCCATACAGTACATACCGCATCCATTAGTTGTGAATATATCCACCCCCACCACCCCTCTCCCACTGACTGGCACCCAAATATTACTTCCATGTGAGCACCTTAGTGTTGCTCAGTTAGTACCAATTTGATGGTGAGTACATGTGGTGCTTGTTTTTCCATTCTTGTGATACCTCACTTTGAAGGATGGGCTCAAGCTCTATCCAGGATAATATAAGAGGTACTAGTTCACCATTGTTTTTTGTAGTTGAGTAGTATTCCATGATATACATATACCACATTTGATTAATCCAGTCATTTATTGATGTGCACTTGGGTTGTTTCCACATCTTTGCAATTGTGAACTGTGCTTAAATTCTTACCAAAGATCATAAAGTCATATCTTTTTTTCACTGTCTTTTCTTCTTGGGTTTCTGCTTTGACAGTTTTATAAGAAAAAGTACATGTGTAAAGTCCAGACAAAGGCTCCACAAAATCTTTCACTATCAGCTCTCCTGTTTTAGTTATATTTATTCGATGATTTCCTAAACAGAAACAGTAAATTACTTGGCCATTTAACATGTAACAATTCAAACATTATTAATAAATACATATAAAAGTTTTAAAAAATTAATGAACTATTTCAACCTCAAAAATCTAGCAAAATCTTAACTCTGTCATATTACTCTATGGAAAACCACGTGAGATAAGTACATTTTTCAAATACTTTAATTTTCTTTGATTTGTTTTTTGGCATCAAGTTTCAATTGGTTTATGCCAGTAATTCAGTAAGTGAGAGAACATTGCCCTGTAATGATACGATTTCTTCACATGACAGAAATTAATCAATAATGCTTCAAGTCCAATTCATTCTTCTAACATCATGAAAAATTACATATTATATATTTCATCTCCTATTACTGGTGCTACAGGATAAATTTTAGACTTTTTTTTTTTGAAACAGTGTCTGGCTCTGTTGCCTGGGCTAGAGTGTAAGTGACATCACCACAGCCCACTTACAACCTCAAACTCCTGCCTCAGCCTCCCAAGTAGCTGGGACTACAAGTATGCACCACCCCACCTGGCTAATTTTTTATTTTTTGTAGAGACCAGTCTCACTATTGCCCAGGCTGGTCTTGAACTCCTGGCCTCACCACCTTGGTCTCCCAAAGTGCTAGGATTACAGGGTGAGCTTGGCCAAATTTTAGATTTTATAAAGACTTGTGAATTAATACAGCTCTGGGAAGTAGGGCACAAAAATTACTGCTTCAGTTTTTGCATAAGGAGAAAATAGGAGATAGACCAAGATATAACATGATTTGCCTAAGCATGGAGCAAGTGAAACTGCCATTAAAATTAAATTTCACAGCCTGAGCTACATAGCTAGACCCTGTTTCTACAAAAAATAGAAAAAGTAGCCAGGTGTGGTGGCACATGCTTGTAGTCTCAGCTACTCAAGAGGCTGAGGCAGGAGGATCGATTGAGCCCAGGAGTTTGAAGTTGTCAGTTATGATGACACCACTGCACTCTAGCCTAGGCAACAGAGCAAGACCCTGTCTCAAAAAAATAAAAAATAAAAATAAATTTCAATTTGTTCTTTCCAATAAGTGATTGTGCTTTTCTAAAAAAAGTTCACATCATTAAAAAAGGACATATTAAAATCAAATTTACCTGTTAATGTATTTTCATTAGGCCCAATCCATATGTAGGTGGGGTCCACTATTTCTTTCTTAGCATGTTTAACATCCATACAGATAAGGACTGGGGTATCCTGGTGTAATTTTACATATATTTTCACTGTGACAAAATAAAATAATGTGTAACTACATTACATAAGCAGAATTAAATTAAGAAATACACTTCCTTCCATTTTGTTCCAAAGATACTAATTAGTTCTTTTTGGATTTCACTATTTTAAAAATCAATATATTATTATAACGTGTTGCATGCTAGTATGAAGTCCTTTTTGCTTCCCATAGTAAGTTTTAAAAACTTGAGACTGTTAGACAGTCATGATATTTTTACTTTTTCTGTGATATTATAGCTTTGTTTATAAAAATGTATATAACACATTTAGAAGTTCATTTTACTGTACAGATTCAGAACTCACTTAGAACATAAAATTTTTGTAAGGGTTAGTGGAATAAGTTTAAAGTTGACAATGGTCATCCCTAAGGGAAACTTGATATTTAACTGTAAATTTCCCCTGTTAGGAACAATCATTAAGCCTCTATGGGCATACTAGGAAGATGTTCTGCAATTAGCTATTGTTTCAGATTTGGTATGCTTGGAACCACTGCAGTCCCACAAGACATAAATTGTAAAGCCTACTGAATGCCAGGCTCTGAATACATAAAGGTACCTTTCTACAATTTGGTTGGGGGATGGAGAGGGGAGAAGATCCAAACACCAAGGGATTCCCAACATGACAAATGCTATGAACTGGCTCAAAGTCATCTCAAGTTAGCTACGTGACTATTTTCCTTGGGCAGTATGGGAAAATTTCACCTCAGTGATAAACGAACATTTGAGCTGAGCTTTATAAAGGATGCGTAGGAGTCCTAGTTAGTAAGGGGAGGGATCCGCCTGTTCCAAACACTGGGACTTCCCGCTGTGAAATCACTCCTCTGAGTGGGCCTCGCATGTCGCTAAGCGGCAAAGACACCTGGAAGTGAAGTGGCATCAGAGAAAGAGGTCCGCATTGAATCCTAGCTCCTTACGAGCTGTGTGGCTTTAGGCAAGGTCTTACAACTAGGGTCGCTGTAAAGAAAAGATGCAATGACCTTCGCCAACTGCCACCAAGCACACGGCAGACGCTCAACAAACGTTCGCACGCTTCCTCTCCCTCTGTGGGAAGAACCTTCGCAGGCCCACTGCACCTCCGGCTCTTCTGCCAGGTCCTGCGCGTGAAGAGGTCCTTATTACCTGGGTGTCCTCGCAGGCCATACGCGAAGCCTTTCTTATAGAATAAGGAAGAACGCTGCCATCCAACTGCGGAGGAAAGAAACCACTGACTTTTTAGTTCGAAGAGGAGCCAGGGCTCAGAGTGGGGCGGGGCGGGGAGAAGCGAAGGAGGCAGGACAGGGAATCTTGTCCTGCGGGAGAGGCCTGGGGACCCGGCGGGAGGAGCCCCACCTGCTGCGAGGTACCAGAGCACCGCGAAGAACAGGACCCACGCTCGCATCACGGCTATTTAGCGTCGCGGGCGGGAGGCGTCGAGGGCTGGGCTCCTTCCTACCTCAACCCGAGCCCAACGCCTCCCCATCTCTCCTCCACAGAGCGGAGCAAACCGCCCGGGTCGACTTCCCTACCCGTCGGTCGCGACCGCGGGAGCGACGCGTCGAAGAGCGCGTGCGCGCTGCCGTCCTCGCGCGTGGGGGCGGGGCGCGAGCGGCGAGCGCCCCGCCCCCTCGCGCCCACGCGGGCGTGGTCCCGTAGACGCTCCGCGCCTGGAGCGTGGCGCCTTTTTCCCGCGCTCGCGGTGGCTTAGTTCCCTAAGCGGTGCCGAAGGGAAGAAGACAGGAAAGGAAAAGAACCCACAGTTTTGCGTTCTGGGGACTCCCTTAGTCTAGGGGCTGAAAAGTCTGACGAGAGGACACCATGTGTGACAAGAATCGCGGTGGGGTCAGGCGGCTGGGTGACGCGATCGCACTGGGACCTGAGGAAGGGAGAAGCTTGTGAGGCTAGAGCCCCGCGTGGGAATTTCCTATGTCTTTCTTCTCATGAACTGTGAAACCCTGTGCCCAGTCTCTTTCAAACTCTGACACGCAACTGCGTTCTACCCACAAAACCAAGACTAGGAAGACCCGCTGGTGCGCCAACAAGAAGCTTCCAGGCCTTCCCGCTTTAGAGGAACACTGAATCTTCATTTTCAATTTCAAGTATGAGACGATGTGGAAAGAACCCCAATGCAAATTTATCTAGGCTCGTGAAGTAACTTTACTTTATAAAAATGGGCCCAATCGAGAGGCAAGAGCCCAAGGTGTGCTGTTCCTGTGGGGACGGGTGATGAGTCAAGATCAGAGAGCTCCAAATGAGGTTATTTTTGCGGCTCTCATGGCTCCTTTTTGGCTACTCGTTTGGTGGCCTGAAAGGCCCTATGGGTTGTCTGTTTCTTAGCAGCGGGACACTACCCTCAGTAGTGGTTTTGAGTAGGCTGGTTTTAAGCAGAGAGCCCAAGGTTCAGACAGGGTGCAGAATGGTTATTTTGGGTGAGATCAAAAGTTTTCAGTTTTATTTCCTTTGAGCCGAGTCAGTACTTGGGCTATCTCAGATGGTCCAGGAGCAACCTTTGTCAGTAATTTCATTTTTAGTCACTGTTAATTTTACCTATAGATCATATGCCATGAAATGCGATTCAGTGAGTCAAACCCACCCGTTGTCAGTTATCATGTCTAGATTCATGGTTTAATCTTAACTGTTCCCTTTTTAAGGTGATGATAATGAAGGCAAATTTAGGCATTATCTTTGATTCCCTACCAAGTTTATCAGTCCAGTTTTAGTCAAAGTACATCATAAATCCAGTGTGTTTTATTGGCTTCCCAGTTATAAGAAATTGATCCTTGTAAATCTTGTGTGGTAAATTTCGAATCCTATCAGAGGAGACTTAACCAAATGAGTAGTAGTCTGTTGAAAGTATCCGTCCACTCTTTTTAAGTGAACTTTTTATTTTAGAAAAGTTTTAGATTTACAGAAAAACTGCAAAGATAATAGAGTTCTCATGTACCCCCCTCCCCAGATTTCCCCATTATTGTCATCTTACATTGGAATGGTTCACTTCTTGCAATTAATGAACCAGTATTGATACATTACTGTTAACTAAAGTCCATACTTTGTTAAGATTTCCTTAGTTTTTATGTAATGTCCTTTTTCCTGCTCCAGGATCCCACCTGGGATCACATTATATTTAGTTGTCATGTCTCCTTAGAGTTCTTCTGGCTGTGTCAGTTCCTCAGACTTTTCTTGTTTTTGATGACCTTGTCCTGACCTTAATTGTTCAGGTATTTTGTAGAATGCCTCTCTACTGGAATTTGATGTGTTTCTCAGTATTTGACTAGAGTTATGGGTTTTTGAGAGGAAGACCACAGAGGTAAAGTGGCATTCTCATCACATATCAAGGGTACATACTATCCACATGCCTTATCACTGTTGATGTTAACCTTGGTCACCTGGCTGAGGTAGTGTGTTTGCCAGCCTTCTCCACTGTAAACTTACTCGCCCCCTCCTTCATATTGTACTCTTTGGAAGGAAGTCACTATGTGCAGCCCACACTTAAAGAGTGAGGATTTATGCTCCACCTCCTTGAGGGTAGAGTAGCTACATAAATTATTTTACCCATCTACTTTTTATCTATCCATCTATCCCCTTAGGTATTACTCTCTGGGGTCTGAAATACTCAGTATTGAACTATGTACAGAGTATTAACATGTTCCACTGTTAAGCATAAAGAACATTGTAATGGAAGATAGTAAATGTTCTTCACAACTTTTTAATAACCAAATAACTATGCATCCTCACACCATCCCTGTGAAATTTTACAGTTCCTCTTCTGCTACTTTTGATGTGCTATTTTTGCTTTTAGAAACTAACAAACAACAAATTTCCCCTTTCATAACTAAAATTAGACCTACTGTTTAGAGTATTTTCTCCAAAATTGATATCCTGCAGGACTCCAATGCATATAGCTGTTGAGATGATACTGTGGTGCTATGATTTTAATGCCAATGACAGTTATTTACTCATTTAAATGTATATATACATATTACATAGACTGCCTATACAAAGGTACTATTTAAAATAAACTAAAATTCATAAGATTATAGCATGCATACTTTAACTCCTAAGTGTGGGTTTCTTCTGTTATGGTCAGCTGATCCACAAACCCTTAACCTTATGTCACAAATATATTTGTATACACTGATAATTTTCTAACAAGGGTGACAATGGCCTTTTTGACAATCATTCTTATGTTTTCCACTTCAACACACTGGGTATCTTTAAAAGGACTCACCTAAGCCAGGACTGGTGGCACGTACCTGTAGTCCCAGCACTTTGGAAGGCCAAGGTGGGAGGATTGCTTGAGCCCAGAAGTTTGGGCCTGCAGTGAGCTATGATCAGGCCTCTGCATTCCAGCCTGGGTGACACAGTGAGAGAGATCCTGTCTCTTAAAAAAAAAAAAAAAAAAAAAAAGACTCACCTGAAAAATGTCCCTTAGACCTCAGTGTGAAGAAAAATTCTGCTTTGTAAAACTGTTTCGTGGTCACTTCCACTTTCCTATCCCTACAGTCAAATGGGTGCTTTACCTCTATAAAGTGGAGAAGATGTTGGGAAATGTTGTGGACTGGTACATCTCCGTGTACTGGCACTTTTAATTTTACTATCTTACCACCCCCATTCTTAAGCTCTACTTTTTTAACTTGCTTTTCTGATATATAATAAATGCATTTTTATAAGTTGTTCTATTTGGAAGACGGCAGTGTAGTAGAAAAATACACGCTGTTAAACACTCTGTATACAGTGATTAGTATTTTGTGAGTTGTGGCAAATAAACCAAGGAGTTCCCAGAGAGAAAACAAAAGTGAGAGAATTGCTTCTAAAAATTAAAAAGTTGAGTTGAAAAAAGTGCCTTCTGAACTTTCTGAAGTTCCAAATTGGACCAAAAACTTTTATCATGTGAAATGAAAAACTGAGGAAGGGAAAAGAAAACAAATAATACTTCGAATAAAGTGAGTTCTCATTGATGGTTTTCATGGTTATCATCCCCAAATCTAGACAAAAAGTGCCTCATCTTTGAAGTTGAGCTTGCCAAGACAGCAATGCAGACTCCCTCCCTCCCCGACACCCCCGCCGCCAACACACACACACACACACACACACACACACACACACACACACACACGCAATGTGATATTACTCTCTTATCCGTTACTCTGCTGAAATAGACATTTTGGAACAATTTACTGATGCGCCATTTCCATCGGGGTTCCTGACATTCAAAATGTGGCTGGAGGCTCGCAACCTGCGGCGCTCCGCGGTGAGCGTCCTTTAAAGCCGCCGCCAGCCAGCGCCGCTGTAACCCCGCGCAGCGGCAGGTCCCCTTTCTTTCAATCTGCGCCGACGCGGCGGCGGATCCCGGGGACTCCCCGCGCCAGGAATCTCCCGCCAGCTGCGCGCCGCGTCCCGGCGACGGCAGGAGCACGTGGAGCGGCCGGGTAGCCACCGTGGCAGCTCCAGCCCAGCCCGGCGGCGACATGGAAGGTGAGCCTCCTGCGCGCTTCTTTTCTAAGGGGTCTTTGAGAAGCTCGACAGATGCACGCAGCAGAAAGAGTTTCCTCTGAATCTCGGTTTTGCTTCTATTTATTTCTTTTGTCAAAAGTAAATAGGTTTTCAGAGGGAAAAGCCCTCATTTGCTCTCCCACCCTCGCCCTTTGTAAAGTGATAACTTCTCCGCAATTTTATTTCTTGGGGGTTGTCAGACATTAGAGGTCAACCCTAAATCTGCAGAGGAAGAGCACTTAGGGGCATCCCTGAAACGGCAACATACCTGGGGTGGAATAACTAATCTTTTGGGTGTTTTTTATCTTTGGTCCATGCTCTCAGTGTTCATTGGAATTAGGCTAATCAGAGTGGCTGTTTTGAATGAAAGGTGACTATTTTTTCTTCTGATAGTAAATGCTGTCATATGGGAAAGGTAAACTTTAAAGTGGTTGGGACTTGGCAGTTCCCTTGGAACTCCATCTTCTAATGAGCCTACTTTACCAAAGGCAAAAATCAGGGTCACAGTAAAAGAGTTTTATTTGAATTAATTTTGAAAGTCATAAAACTATCCTTGCTTCTCAAACATTTTCAGTGTGTACTTCCTTGGGATAACTAAAATTCCACAATGCGATTGTAAACTCTTCAATAGTCTTCTCAAAAGTATGTCTAAAACCTTGAAAATGGCAGATGTGTCATAAACTTAGGGGAGGTGGTGTTATTTAGAAAAATCAGAATTTGTGAGAAAAGCATTTGTTCTATTAAAAAAATGAGATACTGACACCTAACTAATTACCATGTTAATTTGATAAATATTGTGAAGATTTTGGATATAATAATCTCTTCATAATAATTGAAGGATCTCTCGTTGACAATGAACCTTCATCTTTGGCAGCTTCAGTTCTAGAGTATATGAAATTATTAAATATTACGAAAAACTCTTCATGGTTTAATTTTTTGAATTATCAAGGTTTTTAAAAACTTAAAAATTTTGCACTTAGAACATTTAAATAATGGTTTATGGAGTGTAATTTTTAACACGTAAAGGTTTCATTGGCCAGGAACAGGAAAAAGAAGTTAGGCTGCTGTATACTATGGGAAAAATCATTTTTTAAAAAAGTTCTCGTGCTTTAATTTTTACAAATGATTAACTTAATTTTATGAAGTTATAAATCAATACTCCAACACTGTTTTTCTAAATCATTTATCAAGAGTAAAGTACAGAATGGTGTAAATCGATAGCAGTGTCTCTCTGTAAGTGTTAATACTACCAAATTCACTTGTTTAATGTGAAATAAAGAAACTAAATAGCATATTTTAGGATATCGGTGTCCTAACAAAGACTTTTAAATAAGCCTGAATGAAGACTCCCTGAAGAGGAAAGAAATGAAAACTTGTGTAGAATTTAATTCAGAATGGATAAACTAAAGAACATGAGATTACTGTAGGCAAAAAAAAAAAAAAAAGAAGAAGAAGAAGAAGAAAAAAGACAGTATAGAGTATGCTTAATACAAAACTTAAACATTTAAATCAAGAAATAAAAGATAAAGGATGTGAGTTTGGCTATTCTAATGTCAAGTCCTTGAGGACAGGGTATTTGTTGTAGTAACGTATCTCGTTTCCTATAACCTCCCAAGATTGACTATGCTAGCACATGTTTTGGATATTTAAAATAAAGTATTTTTATATCAGCCTGATATTTTGGTTTCAATCTAGAATAGAGATTTGACCTATAGTGTATACCTCTCTTGGCAATGTAAGAAAGTAGAAAACTTTATGGAATACCTAAAGTTTTATTTTCTGCCTCATTTGGGGGTCAAATGAATACACCGCAGTTTATTGTGAAATGTAAGAGTGTATCATTAGTCATTCCTTCAGCATATGAAATTATTTTTAAAATTCATTTATCATTTAATTCACCAACAGACATTTATTGAGACTTTCTATGTGTGAAGATGTCAGATGTAATCAGCTTTTGAAATGGAAATCTTGTCATGTAAAAATGAAGAGTTAACGCATGTAATAAATCAGAAGCTATAACTTCTTTTCTCACAATCTATGACCCTAAATATTTTTGATCTAAAGACTCTTTATGAATTGCTAAATATTATTATTTTTTTAAAAGGTCCAGACTGAGATAAAATAAATTTTATTATTTGTGCTGTAACTAACATCTCTCCTGTCTGGGATGGTTTGAGTTCACAAATCTGAATTTCATAGATAATGGCAGGTTTCTCATTGAATATAAAACCTTTTTATTGTAACAATATTGGATAGAGATCTTTGTAAGTGTATTTACTACACAGCCCACTGCTTTATAAACAAGGTACACAAGAGACAACTTTATCTTGGTGACCCTGGGTCAATTAACAAGCCAATTAACATTGGATGTCTGATAAAAGACCTACCAATATGAACTTTTCAGGGAGGTTAAAAAAAAAAAGACCTGCCAATAATCTTTTAGTCCTAAATAAATATAAGTATATACATTTATATATGAATGAAAAGTTTATAACAATGTATTTTAAAAGTATCACTGGAAAAGTTCATGCTAACTTTATGGCACTATCTATACCTTACTGATTGAGAAGACAAACTTCTGCTCATATTTGATGCATATTTTGGTGGACTAATATGTGATCCTGAAATCTGCTTATGTAAATTTAATAGGTAAGATTTGGCTTTAAGTGATAGTCTAGCAAGAAATATTCAATAATATTTTTGTTTTCTAAGCTTTGTTTTTCAGTTATACAATTTAAGTACTTTAAAAATTACTGAGTTTTATCAAAGAATTACTGCCACCAATCTCCTAATTACAGAAATTATTTAATAAAACGCATTATAATAAATAAAACAGAAACTGCTTTTCTTAATTGAATACAACAAATTCTAAGGGCCTTCTATGTACCAGGAACTGTCCCTAGCATTGAGCATACAAAAATAAGACATAGTTTCTGCCCTCCAGAAACTCAAAGACAAGAAGGGCAATAAACACCTGAATCAATACATATTTTAAATACAATGTGGTATAAGTATACCCAGAAAGAAAAGTCCCTTAGCCTAACGTGGCGGCAGGTTAGGAACTAGGGAGGGGTGATCATCAGAAGGCACTAAGGGGAGGTCATCAGAAAGACGTCACCCCTATAGCCCTCATAGTGGTGATGTCTGAGCAGAGTCTTGAAAGATGAGTAGGGATAATCAGGTAGGGAATGGGGTGAAAATGTTAGCAAAGACATGAAAGCTTGAAGTAGTATACTGAATTATAGGAAGCACAAACAGGAATTTTGAAAAATTATTTTCTACCAAGACCCCATGGCCTTTCTGTGGCTTTTTTTCCTTAAAACTTTCCCATTTGGTCCTCCATATCCTCATAATGGAGGGCAAGTAAACTCCACCACCTGGAGGCTCTCTCTCTGTTAATCTCCACCATGCAGAACACGGAACGGGACCTGAAAACAAAACTATGGCTACCGCAAAATCCATATAGTGAGAAACACAAGCTGACATTAAGGAGACAAAAATTGTACAATATTCTGGGACTATTTGGTGTAGGGCATTCAGAACCCCTGTGAGAATATACTACACAACAATACATTGCTTGATGGTCATAGAAACCTGCCAGTGGTAGGTGCTCAATAAGTGTTTTTTGTGTCCTAAGGATCCATTAATTATTGTGAAAAGAGACCCTAAACATCACAAGGCCATAGAGTTCACTTGCTATATACCCTTTATTAAATATGAATCTCTATTAACTGGTACATTTATGGTAATTAGAATTTAAAATCATAGGGATAACCCCAAGGCTTTTGGGTCACTAAAAAAAGATGAAATAATGAGACAATAATTATATTTCTATGATATGTAGATTATTTGAAAGGTGACATATGTATAACTTTATTATTACTATATAATCCATCAAAATACTTTAAACCTTAAAGATTCTAATTGAGATTTGCTTTTTGCATCCAAGATTAAAAAATTTTTGACCAATTAATTTCTTTCTATTTATAGTAGAGACGAGGTCTTGGTCAGGCTGGTTTTGAACTCCTGACCTTGAGCAATCCACCCGCCTCGGCCTCCCAGAGTGCTAGGATTACAGGCATGAGCCACTGCGCCTGGCCCAAGATTAAAAAATTTTTAAATTAGAATTTTATTTTTTTAAAAAATTAACAGTGAAAAATAGTATAGACTAAATCTAAATAATATGGAGTTGATACCATATTATATTGGATATATGTCCCATCCAGGAGATATTTAAAAACTAGGTGTTTAATAATGTATATGAAATAATAAAATGCTTTTATGGGACAATGCTCTTTACTCATTGTCAATACTTCAAAATCACCTTACTGCTTGATATTTTATAACAATAGAATTGGCAACATATCACAAATTGTACTTATAATGGGTATTCTCAGGCACATCAGGTTATTTGTGGGTTTATAATGGAGACTTTTAAGGTAAGAGAAATAGAAAACATTTCAATAGCATCATTGATGAAATAATACAAAACTATATTTTCTACTCTTAATTCTTAATCATCTAAGGATTATTTAACTAGGTTTCTTGCTTATTTTGGTCACTGATACACCAATAGCCCCTTCTGGACTGTTGATTTTCAAAGTATAGGGATCTCTTTATCACCAGCCTAGTCCCCATCACACAGTAGGACTGCAGACATATTTATTAAATAAATTAGTGAATGAGTTGCTTGTGTGTTTGGTCATTTGACTGTTTGTTCATCTTTTATGGTGAAGAGAGGAAGGAAGATAGTGACATTGAAACTGGTTAATTTTGCTGGCTGATTTGTCAAAGATGCCGTTAAAGGTTTAGTAGAAGAGATTGAGGTGTTGGCTCAATCCAAGGGGATGAATGCTACCATTTTTCTCTAACCCAACATTGGCTCTGCTCTAGAAAAAATGATAATAATGCCTTCTAATTTTGGGCTTTATTTAAAAATTTTGATACATTCTTTATTTCAATGAAGCACTGTAATTTCCACAATAAACCATTTCCTCACAACAAATGTTTCTATTCTTAAAGTAGTTGAGAATAATTTATATTAGTTAGAGTTCTCTGTCACAACAGTATCAGTTCATTTGAGAAGTGATGTTTATTTGAGAGACTATTAACTCACCAGAATATTTGATACATCAGAACAATTTCCTGTAATACTTGTCATGTAAAGTCTGTGGATATGAGAAAATGATCACTCTTAGCAATCTATACATTTTTTTATAGATTTGGACTTACATCATAGCTAATGGACAATAGCTCCTGTCTGAAAACTGGAAGCTACGAATTTTTATAATATTTTAACAACTTACCATTTTTGCCATCATTTGTCTCTTATCTCTATAGTTAAAAAAATCACTTGACCCCAACTTCTAGTGCTCATTAATAATTGTTTTATATGCTTGCATACACTATAGAGTGTAGATAGTTCCACAAATGTACTTCAGGGACCAACTTGATTTAAATTTCACACAAAATTCCAAATTTTAATGCACTAAAGGCTATCAATGTATAAACTTATCTTCTGACCTCAAAATAAGACTTTTTTTGCCAATTTTGAAAATATTAAAACTTTATATTAATATATGCGACTTGAGTAAAATTGTGGTTCTGCACTGGTCTTTTTCCTTCTGTGCGTATTTGCTCATGTAAAATTATTTAAGTAAGACTATTACTAACTGTCCTATTCCCTGTACTTAAGTAACTGCATGGAAAGGCTCAGACTCAATGGTTTGGTCACATGGTACAATAATAACCTGCTCACTAACAAGGACATGTAACTTGTTACATTGTGATTATATATTATAAAAATTTTAAATGCTTATTATAAGGTTGGGGTACTTGTCTGATTTTTATGTTCAAAACTAAAGAATATGAATGTTAAATATTTTTAGTGATTCAACTTTGAAACAAAGGTTACTTACCATCCTTTTTCAAGTTTCTGGGAATAGTTTAATGAAAAACTATTCTGAAATAATAAGGTGAAGCACTTGTAAGTGGTAATAGTTTTTTATATGTATGCGTCTTTAATTTTTTCCATATTGGCAAATAAGACAAAATACAGAAATAATTTCCATGTTGAAGTTAATTGATAAGATGTAATTTTCAATCCATAGCTTTAGGTTTCTACTTTTTATTTGTTAAAACAACCTTCTTGTTCTCATTTTTTACTTTTTAGTAATTATTATATATTTGAAATTATTATACTTGTACATTAGCAAGATATCCCTCTACTGGTTTTATATATGGTAATCCATATAAAATTTCATTTGAAAAAATGAAATAGCTCTTTTTAAAAGGTTTAAAAACTGCTGATATAGAAGCAGATACTTTCCTACTAAATAGTTTCTGGAACCAGTATTGTCTAAGATTCAGCAAGTTCTATGGAAATTATTACTGTCTGAAATTAAACCCACGGTCCGTAAGGCCAAATGACTTCCTCGTAACCTAGAGCTTCCTAAGTCCATTCTGACTCTCATGGATGTCAGGATGTACCATTCAAACTGAGAAATAGATGGCCCATTAGCCTACAAGAAACATTTGCCTAAAGCAATTGTGTGCCAATGGAATCAAGGGGGCCAGGTGAGAGAAATTATTCATATCTGGTATGAACCACTGGCTCTCCACCTCTTTTGGTCTGTGAATCATTTCAGCAGAACAAAAGAGTTCATGGACCATCCTAACTAACACTTTTTCTTGCCACTATAAAAGCAAAATCTCCCAGAATTAATGAGAATATTTTTGAGTGGATGAAAGAATTAGGATGAGATACCGCTTTAACATTTTTCATGCATTCTAGAAATAAAATCGTGACTTGTTTGGCAAATAAGAATTCAGTATAAAATAGACCCTTGGCATTTATGAATGTAACCTGCTGTTTTGACACTTTGTCAGTGACCCTGAAAGAACATAGTAATACATGGTAATTTGTAAATGTTATATTCTGTAAAAATTTAAATAGGATAATGTATATAAAACTCCTAGTTCAAGAGCTGGGCGCTCATGCTTGTAATCCTGGCACTCTGGGAGGCTGAGATGGGAAGATTGGTCGAGGTCAGGAGTTCGAGACCAGCCTGAGCAAGAGCGAGACCCCGTCTCTACTAAAAATAGAAAGAAGTTAGCTGGACAACTAAAAATATATAGAAAAATAATTAGCCGGGCATGGTGGTGCATGCCTGTAGTCCCAGCTACTCGGGAGGCTGAGGCAGAAGGATTGCTTAAGCCCCGGAGTTTGAGGTTGCTGTGAGCTAGGCTGATGCCACAGCACTCTAGCCCAGGCAACAGAGCGAGATTCTGTCTCCCCCAGCCACCAAAATAAAAAAAACCCCAACTCCTAGTTCAAATTAGAATTAGTAGGGCTAGGAGATCAGCGTGCACAAACAAGCACATAGCTTCTAAGTCTGCCAAGCCAACAGCATAGTGTGCACATGTCAATAAAAAGAATGTGGAGATTCTCAAAGGAATGCATATTATCTATTGCAAACATCCATAATCTAATGTGGATCTACTTGCCCCAAACCTAAACAACTAGAAAATTTCTGTGGGCAATCTAATTTGGGGAGGGAGGTATAATCTATGTAATAGGACAAATAATGATTGAATAAATTGATATTAGGAATTCATATGGTGCTTATGGATCTTATAGTTACTACTCTATACAGTGATGCTTGGTGATTGCATGATGACCTTGGGGTATTTCACTGTTAGCCATACAGTTCAGCAAGAATTAGGACTGGACACAAAAACAAGACAAAAACTTATTTTTAGCAATAGGAATGCCCTTTTATACCAAAATCTCATGTGTGATCGGATGCAAATATGGTGTTCCAAATGAGAGATGGGGGAGGGAGCAAGAGACTACTGCTGGGCCTGTCTTGTTCCAGCCATAGATCAGCACCTGCAGCAGCCCTCCAGAACCCTGGATTTCCATAGAACACATTTTCAACACTGCTGATTCAGGCTGTTACATATTTTTTTCTAGTGGTAACCTTGCATCTGCTTCTTTTAATCTATTTTGAGGATTGCTACCAGAATGATCTTCCTGAAATATCAAGTTACTCCCGTACTCAAAAATCATTTTAAGTTATTTCTTAGTTGGGCATTTAAGATACTCCACAATGTAGCTTCAAAATACCTTTCCAGTAGTATCCTCTGTCCTCTAATGTTGTTACTCTGGACTGCTTTAGTGTTCCCTGAACACACATCACTTTTCATGACTCCTCATTTTTTCTAATGCTATTCTTCCAACTCACTAAGTTCAAAAGTGAACTAATTCTCTCTCCAGCCCAAACCAACTTCCCCTGACTTCCTGACACTGTTAATAGCACCACAGTCATGCCTGCTGAAATCCTCACTCATCCATAATGGTCCATTCCAAATGCCATCACCTTTAGGAAACCATCCTTTATTCTAGATGGAATTTCTCCCTTTTCTTTTCTTCTTCTTCTTCTTCTTTTTTTTTTTTTTTTTTTTTTGAAACAGAGTCTCACTCTGTTGCCCAGGCTAGAGTGCTGTGGGGTCAGCGTAGCTCACAGCAACCTCAAACTCCTGGACTCAAGTGATCCTTCTGCCTCAGCCTCCCAAGTAGCTGGGACTACAGGCATGAGCCACCACGCCTGGCTAATTTCTTCTATATATTTTTTAGTTGTCTAGCTAATTTCTTTCTATATTTTTAGTAGAGATGGGGTCTCGCTCTTGCTCAGGCTGATCATGAACTCCTGAGCTCAAATGATCTGCCCGCCTTGCCCTCCCAGAGTGCTAGGATTACAGGTGTGAGCCACCGTGCCCAGCCCTCTCCCTTTTCTGAAGCTTAGTGACATTTTGTGTCTGTCTGATGATTTCTAAGGTTCGAACTTCATTTTATGTTTAAATATGAAGTATTTTTGGATGGTTTAGTACACTCTAAATTGTCTAGGATTGCAACTACCATATGCATTGAAGGAGGATGATTTTTTGTTTAGTTCACTGGCAAGACTCTTACCATTACTGAGGCAGCTAGTATCGTTTTCCATTTAGCTGTTGCATTCATGGTGATTCTACAAATACATCTGCCTACTTTATTATTCTGTCTTCTAGAATAATTGACTGGTGCACTTACATTGTGAAATACGGATTATTTTATTATTACTTTTCACTGATTTAACTTTTTTTTTTTTTTTTTGAGACAGAGTCTCACTCTGTTGCCCGGGCTGTAGAGTGCTGTGGCGTCAGCCTAGCTCACAGCAACCTCAAACTCCTGGGCTCAAGCAATCCTTCTGCCTCAGCCTCCCAAGTAGCTGGGAC
>CAUYRT010028718.1:0-44073 GCA_963574885.1 Lepilemur ruficaudatus
ATAACTAGAAATTAATTGGACAACTAAAAATACATATGTAAAAAATTAGCCGGGCATGGTGTCGCATGCCTGTAGTCCCAGCTACTTGGGAGGCTGAGGCAGGAGGATCGCCTGAGCCCAGGAGTTTGAGGTTGCTGTGAGCTAGGCTGATGCCACGGCACTCTAGCCAGGGCAACAGACTGAGACTCTGTTTCAAAAAAAAAGAAAATTTTTGAGAATATTAAGGGTGCAAACCACAGTGTGTGGCCTACATACTCCATGTACTCACCTCTAAAGTTCTTTTTTCTTAACCTTCTTTTTTCATCGAATCTTAAAGTGAAAAAAAAATGCACTTATCAAGAGAGAGCTTTTTTTTTTAATGTCAGGATCTTTCTCAAAGTGAAAACCATCAATAATATATACCCACTTTATATTCCCACAAATCCCTCTTCTCTCCCAATCTTATCAACTTTCAACGACTTGATCAACATTTTCCATTAATGAACCTTTAAAGTAAGAAAAATTGACGATGACTACTTAAAATGAGAATTCCAGTGTGAAAGCCATTGATTCTTTATCTGGAAGTCCTAAAATGTCACCTAACACAACACGATCTGACTTAATGAGAATTTTGTACTAAATGACAGTGTACTCTCTTATAAGATGTTATTTTTAAAAACCGGGATGAGTGAAAATGAACTTACTCGGAGGTATAATAAATCACTTCCTATTAATATTTTGTGCTGGGGAGAATTTGTGGAACCATTTAGAGGCAAAGAACCCCCGTCTGAAAAAAATAATTTTAACTGACATCCACAGAAATCACTGCCTTACACATTTGGCAATTCTACTTAAAGATATGATCAGGTTTTAATTTATATGTAAACTTGTACCTTTCCCTGAATTGTCATTTTTCTCAAACTCTTATTAAAAAATGCAAGGGCTCTCCCTCTCAGAGACAGGCAGCATAAAATTCACTGCGGGAAGATGACATGCCATAACTAGGACACACAGGCTTTCCCTTAAATCAGCTTTGCCGTGTAATATCTGTGTAGCCATGGGCACATTTCTTAACCTCTCTGAACTCAGTCTCGTCACCTGTAAAATGTCTACAAAAATAAATATTTCATTAGGGTACCATGAGGATTTAATGAGATAAAGTATATACAAAGTGCCCATCCTATGGTAGGTGATCAATAAATGCTAGCTTCCCTCCTGCATTTCAGTTGATATATTAGCAAGACCAAGAGCAGATGTATAAACAAGACTGAATTTTCCAGCTCTTATTTACAGATCTTAACTCATGTTCAGTAATTAACCCTAATACACACAAATGAATATAAAATAAAATGACTCGTGCACACAGCCAGATATCTCACACACTAATGCTGTAAAGGCGTTTTCAATGTCCTCGGACTTTGCAGTTGCTTTGAATGCTCTGTTCCCCCATCTCCCTTTTTTCCTCGGCACCATTTAGGGGTCTCACCACATTCCTCCCTCTGTAAGCCCCTCTGGTTGGCTCTACGGGATGCTGGGACAATGGCTGCAAAGTTCCAGGGGACGCCAAAGAATTTCCCTCTATCAGAGCGTCTGGATAATCACACTCCTGGGGAGAGAGCTCCTGGGGCAAATCCAGGAGGATAAATGTCTGTTTATAACCATTACCCATTCTCTATTAGACATATGGGATACGGTCCGTGGGCATTTCATTACGTAAGATTGTAACAGAACGCCTTGTAGGTAAGGAGGACACTCATCACTCGGCAATCGCACTGCGTTTGCTAGTCAGGTTCTCAAGCCTTGAAAGACAGCAAATGTCTGTGATTCCCCAAAGAGAGATGATATGAGAGAGATAAACTATGTGGCAAAAAAGAAGAGATCAAAATCACTTCTTTGGCATCCCATGACACTTGAAGTCACTTAGCGCAGAGAGCTCCAGCTTCGGAGTTTAAAGACCTGAATGTGGATGTGAGTTTTGGTCCAGACACAGGTATGTTTCAGACCCTCAGACACATGACCTGCAAGATAGGATTCATAAAGACTCTCTCCTAGTGTTATTGTTCAAGAGTCAAATAAGGCAAACATGTGATATTTTGAGATCCTCTTTGCCTAGCTTGTAAGAAGGAGAGTCCAAATTATTTCTAGGAATTCTCACAATTTCTACACCTTCAATGTTGTGACTACTCCCATCTTTTACCTATCGCTTTCCTCTGGCTAGTGCAAACTGTAGAAAGTCATCGTCAGTATTGCAACACTGTTTAAGCAAGTGATTTTTCAGATTAGAGCACAAAAGCTAATGTATTAATAAATGTTGCATTAATTAAATTCATGTGTGCTGACTGACTAATAACCTTTAAGCTCTGCACTGAAAAATTTTATATAAGATATCTGCTTTTCCATACTACATACTTTTTCACCAGGCAACATGCCATTGTTGTTCAATAATATTGTTTAAGGCTCTATAAGGAAATCTGTAGGCTTTGTCACTAAACAAATTTGTTATCAACAATGAAACTGAAAACTTGGCCATAGAATCCTTCATGCTTTTTCCTTTTAAAATAAAATTTAAACAATTTTCAGTCCTATCTGTTGGCATCCTTTGTTCTGACATATTAGTGAACCGTTAGTGGTTTGAAGGGCAGAAACGTTCAGGAGGTGCTATGTACGACATGTGGGATGTACTGACATTCAAGTGGCTCGCCCCATGGCCTGCCTGTTATTTCAACTGAAATATCACTCCTTCTCCCTAGGCATGGGGAATCTTCTCAGGAAATGGAATATTGTAAAGATGGCACTGGAACATGGAGACAGAACCTTCAACAAGTGATCTTTAGGATTAACTTTTTTTTTTTTTTTGAGACAGAGTCTTACTCTGTCATTCCAGCTAGAGTGCAATGGCATCATCATAGCTCACTGCAACCTCACAAAGTCCTGGGTTCAAGTGATCCTCCCGTCTCAGCCTCCTGAGTAGCTGGGAATACAGGCATGCGCCACCATGTCCAGCTAATTTTTCTTTTCTTTTCTGGTTTTTTTTTTTTTTTTGGACAGATTGGGGGGTCTCACTCTTGCTCAGGCTGGTCTTGAACTCCTGAGCTCAAGTGATCCTCCCGCTTTGGCCTCCCAGAGTGCTAGGATTACAAGCGTGACTCACCTCACCCAACCAGATTAACATTTTTATTAACTAGAAGTCTCTCTCAACTTTGGAATTTATTTCAAAATTGAAGGCTATTCTCATAGAAAATAAAATATGACACCCAAGCCAGTTCCCAACACTTTGAGATGTCCAGAACAGACAAAACTCCATGAATATACTTATTTGTGTGCACAGAGAGATTAGCATTATGTGTGCATGTATCTGGCTTAAGTATAAGTGGAATATATATATATATATATATATATTTGTACATCGTTTAAACTCACATATAGACATATATATGTACTTAATCAAGCCAAATAATTTAAAATCAAGCCAAGCAATTTAAAAATTTACTCCAAACCAAGTTAATATTCACAAAGAAATAAAGAACAAAATACAGTGAATTCTCCATTACTTGTATTAAGACACAGATATGGATACTTTTTTTTTAATTCAGATTTTTCTTTGAAATGCTGAATGTGATGATTTTGAAACATGTTTATTTGTGTTAAAACTTTCCATCCAGGACAGATGGAGAGTAATTAACTCACCAGCTATGAGAAGTAGCCTGGCCTGGATGTGAGTCAAACAACAAAATATACCAGGTACCTGGAGTTTTAAGAGCTTGGAAATCACAACAACTTTATTTTCCAGGTGAGAAAACTGGAAAGACTCAAGGCACAGAGGCGTTAAAGAAAAAATTATTCATGACATCTGTTAAGACAATAAGGAAGACTTTATTCAATGGAAAACTATAGGGGGCCAGCCACCCTATACCTAGAATTTTGATATATGATAGAATTTTGCAGTGGAGCAGAGAGATTGGGCTCAACTCCAAATACAGCATGGGCAAGTGGAAATTGATAACCAAGGAGCAGGGTGGAGGTCAGTGGACAGAAAACTCCTAAGAAGAAACATCAGAAGTAAGGGGTACTCCAGCTAACCCAACCCAGCAGGATTCTACAGAAGGCAGACCAGGGTACTCAGATGTCACCTGGGAGGTGGTGGAGGATGAGGAGCCTGATCAGAAATTGAAGGTGATCAGATATCAGTGGTGGGGGTTTCTGGCTAAACTGACTTAGCAGGATTCTTGCCCAAATCAGACAACGCAGAGACAAGCATGGAAGGCCAAAAGTTGAGGCCTAGTCAAAAAGAGGCTTCAGAAGGACAGAATCTTTTTTGATGGTCACAGCTAGAAACCAGTCTCCACTACCCCAAAACCAATTTCCACGTTTATTTTTATGTAATGAACATTTAATTTAGTGTAACTGTGCACCAGGCACTGTCGTAAGAGGCATTATACAGATTAATTCACTTCACCATCCCTCTGGACCACCTGTGAAGCAGGTATATTATTATCCTCATTGTGCAGGTGAGGAAACAGGCCAGAGAACCAAAGGTGGCATAGCTGGTAGGTCGAGGAGGAGGAATGGAGTGAATCCAGCTTTTGTGGGGCCTGAAGCATATATAATTTGGGGGACTCTATAAGAAAAATAACACAGAATTATAAAGTATGAATGAGAAAAAAAAATCATTAATTGCCTTGGAGATTCAGGGCCTTTCTGATGAGATCTCAATAGTCAGCTGACTAGAAGGGTTTCCTGATCACATCTTGGCTTTCCTGCCCCAACTAGAACATTCTGTAGCTCTGGGCACTCCCAGCACTCGGGGGCCCACATGAGGAGAGGCCTGAATGTGGGCTCTTTACCTTCCCGTTGACACCAGACTTGCCAGCAGTCCATCACCTGGCCAGGTGGCTCCACCAGCTGTTCCATGGGCTGTCCCCAGAGTGTCCCACCTGCATTTCTAACTCACCTGCTTTGCATTTTAGGTTCTTGGTTTCCTTGCCCTTGGACTTCCCCTAATCTTACTCAGCCTACTGGCCAGGATTAAGTCCTATAGCACCCTGGAGACCAAGGAAGGCGGAGGTCATTTCTCCCTCTCTGGTCTCTCAAAACAGTGTTTTCCAAACTTCAGGCCATGACTCCTCAGCAAAATCCTACGGAGTTAAGGGGAGAAATAGATAAATCCACAACCATCGGTGGAGATTTTAACATCTCTCTCTCAGTAACTGATAGCATTGGGAAGTTTTAAATAATATTGTCAAATAATGTGACTCGTCTGACTATATTGATAATCACAGCAATAACAAAAATAAACAAATAGGACCTGATCAAACTAAAAAGCTTCTGCACAGCCAAAGAAACTGTCACGAGAGCAAACAGACAACCTACAGAATGGGAGAAAATTTTCTCATGCTACACATCCGATAAGGGGCTGATAACTAGAATCTATTTAGAACTCAGAAAAATCAGCAAGAAAAAATCAAACAACCCTATCAAAAAGTGGGCAAAGGACATGACAGAAACTTTTCAAAAGAAGACAGAATAATGGCCAACAAACATGAAAAAATGCCCAACATCTCTAATCATCAGGGGAATGCAAATCAAAACCATAATGAGATACCACTTATCTCCAGTGAGAATGGCCTTTATCAAAAAGTCCCAAAACAATAAATGTTGGCGTGGATGCGGAGAAATAGGAACACTCCTACACTGCTGGTGGGACTGCAAACTAGTGCAACCTTTGTAGAAAGCAATATGAAGATACCTTAACATGATACAAGTAGATCTACCATTTGATCCAGCAATCCCATTACTGGGCATCTACCCAAAAGAACAAAAGACACTCTATAAAAAAGACACCTGCACTTGAATGTTTATAGCAGCACAACTCACAATTGCAAGGTTGTGGAAACAACCCAAGTGCCCATCAATACATGAGTGGATTAATAAAATGTGGTATATGTATACCATGGAGTAATATTCAGCTATAAGAAGCAATGGTGATATAGCACCTCTTGTATTTTCCTGGATAGAGCTGGAACGCATTCTACTAAGTGAAGTATCCCAAGAATGGAAAAGCAAGCACCATATGTACTCGCAAATTGGTTTCACTGATCAACACCTAAGTGGACATATAGGAATAACATTTATCGGGTGTCGGACAGACGGGAGCGGGGAGGAGGAGGTGGGTATATACATACATAATGAGTGCAATGCGCACTGTCTAGGGGATGGTCACGCTTGAAGCTCTGACTCAAGGGGTGGGCAAGGGCAATATACTTAACCTTAACATTTGTGCCTCCATAATATGCTGAAATAAAAAATAAAAAAATAATAATAACTACAAAACTTCAGAACACACATTGTTTCAAATGCACATGAAACATCCACCAAGAACCATATGGCGAGCCAAAAATTATGTCTCAGGAAACTCCTGGGAATATTCTCTGACGACAGTATAACTAAATTAGAAACCAATAGCATTAAGACATCTTAAAAAACCTACAAATATTTGGAAGTTAATAACTCACTGCTTAATAACCCATGGGTCAAAAAGGAAGGCAACAATTAGCAGACATTTGGAGGACCTACCGTCCTTTGTTAGAGCAAACTAAATGTATTTCCCATCACATATATAGATGCGGAGAGAGAATACAGGTTTTTAAGCTTTTCCCCATTATGCCACATCCTGTGATCAATTAACCCTCAAGTTACTAAGTTAGTAACTTCCAGCTAATGCACATCTCTTGTGATTTTCAAGGACTAAGCGGAAAGAATAAAACCCTGTGTTTAGAAAAACATAGAACTTGCAAAATATAAAAATAGCAAGAGGGGAGTGAGTCACTTCCCATGTAGTGACTTCTGAACTGGCCTATCAAATCTCTTTCTTATCCGGGGCCTTAAGAAAACCCATTTGAACCTAGCTGCACTCACAGTTGAGAATTTTAAATCTGCATATGCATCGTACCATTGGTCCGCTCTCTTCTGCAGAAGACGGGAGCTTCATCCACGTCGCTTTTGTCCCATCCCTCACACAGCAACCTCTCACAGTCGAAGAGACCAGCAGGGCAGCCTGCTGGCAGACAGGGCTGTTTCTCACGGGCTACTGGGCACTGAGCTCTCCCAGCCCTGCCACTCCCCTGAGCGACTGCCACTTGAGCTTGGTCTACTTTCCTTCCAGCGTTTGTCAGTGTTTTTTTTCAGAACTCAACTCCAGAAAAGAACAACAGAGAGCAGGGCGCTCTCCTGGAACACAGCTCCTGGAACAGTGCACCCAACCTTTTCCGGCTTCAGCGTGTTTCTCCACCAGATCCCAGCAGCAGGCGTCCGCGTTAGCTTGCCGTTCTGCCCGAAAGTGTGACCTTCATGTGGTGCTTGGCCATGCCCTTCGCTAGACGGGACTCAGTGTGTTTAAACAATGACAGCTCTACCACTAAGTGGCTCTCCTGGAGGGAGTACCTTACCAACTCCACGTGGAAGATCATTTTGGAGCTACTTCAACCCAGTAGCTCAGAAATACTCATTTTAAAGTAGAATTTATGGGACGAAGGCAATAATCCACACTTTTAAAAGTTTATAAAATGATTTTCATTGATAGATTGCTAATACCGCCACAAAGCTATAACCAACTTTTTCAACTGAATTACATTCTATATAAGAACACCTTGTTTAAAATTTAAAATAAATGAATTCTTTTTTAAGAACAGAATGCCTGTGTGTTTCTACAATTGGGTCTGTAATTTCTGTATAGAGAGTATGCTGAGTGTACCTCATAGAGACTTCCACAACTGCCATATGTGGCCAGACCTATTGTTATCAAAACTAACGTGGTGGCTTTGGAAATTTTCATTGTCTTTATTTAAATAATATTGATTACTGTTGTGCCTGCTATACCCGTCAGGAGACCTCTGGGTACATTTATGAGGCATATGTAGTTAGTAGACTTCCACGGTAAGATCCAATTTTCCCTCCATGGCTAATTCCAGTGTTTTAGACAAATATCATGAGAAATATGCATGTTTGGAGCAGAAAGATTTTGCAGAACAATTAGGGTTTTGGAACAAACCAGCCTTCCAGCATTCTGACTCCATTGCACCTATTAGAGAAAAAATCCACGTGGCATGAGTGAATCCAGATCCTTTTAAAAAGGGTAATCCAAAAATAATGGGTCATACTTCTTATGTGTACATAGAATGTTACTTGAAAGGATGATAATCCCCATCTACTGTGTTATTTCCATGCACCAGGTAGCTCTGTGACAGCACTAACACTCTCTATGTGAGCCCTAGAAGGCCAGTAACTGCGGCTGAGAGAATTAAGTGTGACTTGGGGAGGACACGCACCTAGGAAGGTCTAGACGGTTCCAAATCCTACACTTTCCTTGAAACTCCAGCTGTCAATACCAATCTTTCACATGAGGTGGCTTTTATCAGGCTTGGAACGCTTTCTCCTCTTTTCGGTGCTTCCATTGGCCCCTCTAAAGGACTGTGTCCTCTCATCCTCAATAGCCCCTGTTGGTAAGCCATGCGGAACACCAGCAGCCACAAGGCGTGAGTGCTATTCATGGAAAAACAAGAAGAATGATCTTAGATTTGGAGGAATTTTACTTAAAAAACACCAAGGACCTGAGTGCATTCTGGACTATATATTATAACAGTTGGCAGATTATAAGATGTGATAGCAGTAATAGTTTAAAAGAGAATCCCTGTACATTATACTATATTGTATCAGTTCTACCAAAAAATATGCTTTGTATTTTTCCCTATCAGGTGCTAAGATCAAATATCTCTACCTTTGACACAGAAATGGAAGCACACACAGAGCCAACGTCCTCGACTTCAAAAGGGACATCCTCTCCACCGTGAAGGCCGTGTCCACTTCAGCCACTGTGCTCTGTGCCGTGGCAAAACCCAGAGAGCACAGCTGTCACTCATACCAAAACCAAGCATTCAAGACACTCAGTCTGAACAATTTTTTATGGGGCAGAGTCTGGACTGTGCACATCTGTTTCCTGGACCTCTTCATTGTAGTTACACGGTTCTGAAGACATTAGTAATATGTACCCTGTCCTTCCAACAAGGGAGAAACCACCCTGTGGAAATTAGGCCACGAGACAAAGTAGCATCAGGAAGATCTTGACTGTGTCCAAAGCAAAAAATAAAATTCCTAAACAATGATTTTGACATTTCTTGAAAGCCAGTGGCAAACCATCTTTTATTAAAAAAAAAAATTAAAAGGTCGTCTGTAATACTTCCTCAGGCTGTACCTCATATCACCAATTACTTAAGCATCTTGCATGTGCCTAATCCCAGCCAGTAGTCTGGCCCTCGCCGGAGTGCCAGGCACACAGGAGCAAGGACTTGTCTGTTTCGGCCGTTGCTGGACTCTTGTGCCTGGACCTGTGTGTGGCACGTGGGAGACACTCAGGAAGTCTCTGTGGATGGAGTGTGTCCACTACCACACAGGGGCTTGAGGGTCATCCAGGCAGACCCATTCCCTGGTCTAGAGGTGGGGGGTAGAAAAAGAGGAAGAGGAGGAGGAAGAGAGGGAGGAGGAGAAAGAGGGAGAAGAGAAAGAGGGAGAGGAGGAGGTTGAGGAGGAAGAGGAGGAAGAGAAGGAGAAGGCAGAGGAGGAAGAGAAAGAGGAGGAGGAGGAGGAGGAGGAAGGGTAAGGCTGGACTACGCCTTGTGCTACTCTACTGCTTACTACAAAGCTCCAACCAACGGAAGCACAGCCAGTTCTTCCTTTGTCATGTCTGTCTCCTGCGAACCTTCATACCCTAACCATAGGAATCTCTTTGTATAGATCCTTAGGGTGTCATGCTCAGGACCACCACTGTCAGGGAAGCAGCTGCCCCCTAAGCCCACAGGGTGAAGAGAATGCCCTGCTGAGATTGCGGGGCATGGATTCCTGGAAATTCCCAGGAAGGTTCTCATGGAGGCCACAGTCTTAACTCAGAGCCACGTCCTCCAGGGCTGGACTCCCTCCGATAGGTTGGGTTCGCCCACCTACAACAATTCAGGCACAAATCTTCTCCCAGCTCTGCCATCTCTGTGGGTTTCAGCACCATGTGCAGAAAGCACCAACACAGGGTCATTACAAGGACCCTTGACCTTGACTCCCACAGGAAAGGCATCGAGAGTCAAACCAAGGATAAAGGCCCATCCTTTTGAGATCAAAACAGAGCCTAAAAGACTAAAGTGTGAAAAGAGCAACTAGCCCAAAGATAAGCTCAGCAATACTTCCATTGCCAAAGGCAATGGATTGCACCTAAAAATATTTCTGTTTTTAAGGAGAAATATTCCAAATGACTTTTTAAAAAAGCCTAGATTACTAAAATTTATGATTCCAATTTCTACAGAAGAAAGTTCTAGACTTAGAATAAATAAATAAATAAAGGGGTCTGACCCCATCTGTGGTCCCTGCCCAGGACACATTCCTTGACTACACACATGCATAAATATGCCGAGAACTATGCGGCTGTGGTCAGTCGTATTGTTCCTTGATTAAGTAATTGTGGTTAGTTCAGACCCTTTTTTTAAAAAAAAAATACATTTTTAGCATATCTTTTATTTTTAAAATGTATTTTCTCATTCTTGCCACTCAAATACTTGGAAACGCTTCCGTAAAGATCTGCATCAACAGTGTTGAAAAGATGAATATTTGAGAACAGCAATGAACCCTGGTGGAATAAAGTTCCAGCTCTGAAGATTCTACGAATCCGTGCTTCATTTTTAAAATTCAACCTCTATGCTCATGGACCTGCCACTGGAGCCCCCACAGGTGTTGCATGACCCCGGATCCTAAAGCCCCTGTTAGAACTCAGGTAATTGGTCTTGTTATCATCTTCCGCAGCTACATCTTTGTCAGTTGACAAGTACTAGCCTTGGAGGCTCGTGACACTTTACTCTTGCAAGGATCATTTTTTTCCATAGCAAACAAACCCTCAACACCCCTCAAGTAAACCATTTTTTGCACTGTACTGTCCACGTCCAGGAATTCTCGCTTTGTTTTGCTTACATGCGGATTTTCAAAAATTTAAATCTGTCAATACGTGTGCTTGTTGCCTTTAGGACAGTGTAAATATTTTGCCCAAAAATCTCAGCATACATTTTCATCTCTCCTTTCAAGCCTTCAGTTCATTTCTCTCCCTCTGAGGGCACCGTGATTCGGGTGTTAATCATCTGTAAACATTTAATTACTGCTCAAGTGCCAGCGTCTCACCTTCGGAGCTCTTCCCCACAGAGCTGGAAGCAGCAGGCACACACGGCATCTCTCAGCCCATGAACAAATAACAGATCTGCCACCGTGAACTCGTCTTTAGCAGCATCCATAAACCACCCCCCCAGCAAGCTCCGGGAGCCAATGGTGGGAGTCCCAGGGGGTCTTGCACACAGGATGCACGTCGTGTTACAGAATTCCTCAATGCCTTTTTGCTGCCTCCCTGATGATCAGTTAAATGGGCTCCCTCGAGGACGCTTGAGTCAGCGCCAGCTTGAAAACTGCTGAGGAAACATCCTCTTTTACTGGAAATGATTTCCATCGAACGGCCCCTGTGCCATATTTAGACGCACGGCTTCGTAACACCCAACAGAAGGGGCTAAGTTTGCAGGACAGCAGGCCCCGTGCCGTGAGAAAAGAACTCGCTTTTGTCTGGCCGAGTGACCGCAGGGGGTGGAGCTGCCCAGTCTGCGGTGGTCTGTGACTCGAGGGACAGAAATGCTCCATTCTGTCTGCAGAGACAGGCCTGACTCTTCTGCTTGTCCTACAAATCAGAGATCTCACTGGGGAGACGGCGATTCACGTCTGGCCCATGTCTGCCTGGCAGGGAGACATCAAAACCCGGCGTCTCTGTTCGCCTGAGCTCAACAGGCGCACGGCAGGCAAGCGTATCTTCATCTCCTTTTAAAAGTAAATCACATAATATTAAAATATCCTGAGCCATAGTAAAATGTTGCTAAAAAGTGGAAGCACTGAACTAGAGCCTTAAAAATGTATTTATATATAGTAACATGCACAAATGATTTAATATAAATATTTAAGTGTGATTATGTAGATAGGGGATTTTAAGAGCAGCCTTTGCCCTCTGATTTCTCTTTGGCATCTGTCTTCCCCCCTTCTCCCTGCTCCGCCCCCCACATCAGCCCACCTGACCAGATCAACTCATGGTAATGACACAATCTGCATCCTTCCGTATTTTCCTCATGCTCATAGAATTTTATGCAGACACACATACGTATATCCACATGGATATACCATTTTCTGTCATTTTGCTTTCTACAAAAATGGGATCATATTACAAACACTTATCTACAACTTTCTTTTCTCTCTCAAAAAGAATTCAGGAAAATTCCTCCAGGCCAACCTTATAGCTCTGACTCATTCTCTTTAAAAGTTGTGTAGTATTTCAGGGTGTGAAAATTTCATGATTGTTTCAACCACTCCTCTATGGAATAGGCAAAACTTCTTGCAACTCTGTTCTGCAACATTTCTATAATTTTCTACTGCAAATCAAAACAAGGAATGCTAACTCAAGTCTTAAATGTATTTTCTTTAGCAAAAACCAAGAAAATTCTCCCCTGAGCCCTAACACAAGCTTATGTTATACTCAGTGCAGAGGGCAATGCTGTTTTAAAAGGGAGTTTTATTATTACTCAAGTACTATGAGGGCTACAGATCAGGACATGACCACCACTGAAAAGACAGTTTGTTACTCACTGTCCCCAAGAGGGGGGGTGTGCCCTGCCATGGGGTGCCTCACTGGGAAGCACCAGGGTTGTTCAGGAAGCAGGGGCAGGGAGGAGAGAGCACGGGGACAGTTCAATGGTGGACTTCACGGGAAAGAGCGGGTGATGTAGGGGAAGCAAACTAAGCAGGTTTAGGATTGGCTAGTTTGGATAATTTCAGCGTGCTCTGGGTTTCAAGGCAGTCCTGAGTGTCTGGTACCTGACCTTAGGGTGATTAGGGCAGGTGGCTGTGGCCCAGAGTGTAGTAGCCCTGGGAGACCCTGGTAAAGGAGGTGGTTGCGGGTGTGGGCTTTGGATTGATGGGTTTGCATATGACAGGTGTGCTCCCAGAGATTAGCCAACCCTCCTCCAAAGGGCCGTCCCTTCTGATCAGAGAGGCCCAGAGGCCAGAGCATCAAGAATACAGAAAATAAGAAAACATAGTTACTACAAATGCCTAAACACTCAAGCAGTGTTTGAGAGATGATGAGCACACTAATCAAGGAAACACAACACACTCTGCCTCCCGCCGAGGGGCACAGCTCCACAGACTCTGCCAGCTTGTTGCACAGAGCCTTGGGCTCTGAGGGTTGCATAGGAGCTCATTCCAGGGTTGAGGTGCAGAGGGATACTATTGGGGCTGACAGGCTGATAGTTAGCAGGATAACATAAAGCCATGCTGAGCTAGAGCTGTGGCAGGGAGGGCGACCACAGGTACTGTTAGGTCTACACAGCCTGCAGTGCTATCTGGTGACACCCAGCTGGCCTCAATTCCCTTGATGCTCTGGGCAGTTGCTGCAGATCCTAGAGCAGCCACCACAGTGACAGAGATCCCCCGCCTGGAGTTGAGAGTCTGCTGCCAGCGAGTCCTTTGACCATTTCTCATCCTCCACTGAAGAGTGTCTCCCCCATCCCTACTTCTTCCGCGCATGGGAGGAAAGACAGAATTCCTGCCCTGCATCGGGGAGGGTCTCATGAGACCTTATAGTAGGGAGTTTTTGCTAGTTATGATCCTTGTCCCCACACACATAGGAGCATAACTACTCTGCATCATGTGCCTTGATTGCTAGTCATTTTCGTCATGCATTTCTGAAGAGAATATAGGGTTAGAGAGATTTTACTCATGAAAATAAATGGTTATAAAGAGGATCGTGGGTACAACATGACAAAAGAATCAGGCATTTGGGCTTTTCTCTTTCTCCCCATTAGCCTACCTTCTTATTAATATACCCTGTCTTTTTGGCTGACCCTAGCGCAAGTGTTGTGAGTTGGAGTTAGCTGAGGAAGAAAGAATTGAGATGAAGACTAGCCAGTGCAATTTAGGTCATTTAACCAGCATGTACTTTGAATCCATCCTCTTCTAGGATTAGAAACCCTAAAATAAACACTATGATCCCTGCCTTCAAAAAGCTCACTATTTAGTGAAGAAAAAAAAAGTGGTTGAGTACTGTAAAGAACTATGAAGAGTCTAAAATTTTATTTTATTTTCAAGCTAACAAGTTGGCTTGCTGCAATTTCATGGATGCTGGCAGAAGATAGGGGACTCTTGGGACAGAGACAAAGGACGTCGTTACTCACAGCACAGCAAGCAGCATGAACTTCACGTGCACTTCAGCTCTTCCTGCCCCTCAAGTCCTGCAGGGGTGATGAGGAAGGGCCCACGTGGATGCTGCACACACAGTGGGTTTATGTCACAGCTGACAGACCTCAAGCTTAAGAAACTCAAACCTTCATAAAGGGCTGTGAGCAAACCTGCCCAAACCTTTGCTCCAACAGGAAACACTATCTCTATCATCCAAGGATGTGCACTATACAAACATCCTTGAAAAGATAGCCCAGAGAAAAGGACAGTGAGCGCTGTTTTCATAAGACACGCAGGAACATGAGAGATCTGTGGGGAATTATCTCCCTGAAAGCATTTCCCACCTGCCTGGAATTGTCCAAAATGCATGATCTCACCTCATCATCCCAGCCCCTCCAGTTGGCATCACTCCCCATTTTGCCCATTAAGAAACAGATGTACGCCTCAACTTCAGGCTTAACAATACATAACTAAACGTGGTCAAAGAAATTGGATTCAAATACTGATTCCAAAGCTATGCCCTCCATCCTCAAGGAGCTTGCCCATCTTCTTGTGGGAGGAGATGATTGGCTATCCAGAAGGTGTATATTTTCCAGGTACACAGGTAGGAGTCTTGCCAAAGACAGTGTGATACTTACAACTCACTTCCCTGACACCATCTACCAGAAAAAGGACTCAGGAAGATCCTGACTGCATACTCAGAGGTTATGCCCATGCGCAGGTAATAAGAGACGTCATGAAACAGGTCTAAGACAGACTCAATGAACTAAACCTGAGGGCAACCATTTTCTTCCATGGTCTCCACCTGATCAGAGCAACAAGATGACCACAGCATAGCTGGATTTTACCTACAAGATAGAAAAGCACCTTGAAGTTGGCAGATTGAGGTACTGTGAACATAGGCGGTGATGACGTTTGCTTATGTTGCTCCATTCCAGAAATATTTATCTACAGCCCCCCGAGGGCCACGGTGGCTCTGCCTGCCCTCGTATTGTGGCATTTTCCATTCCCGGTAAGATCTTCGCAAAGCGAGTATCTAAGTGTTCCAACTGCGGTTTTCCTTTTTCAAAATCCTTTATGTGTTTTTGATATTTAACAAAGAATAATAAATAGCAAGGGTCATACCTTTCCATACCTGGACATTTTAATCTCATCTGTCTAATCTAGGAAGCGGTGGCTTATTTAATGAATGTGCTATTCGTATGTTTTGTGTTAATGTGACCTAAGCTAAATACAATTAAGTGTTAAATTAATATATCTGTATAAAAATCACTTCAATCTTCCTCTCCTCTAACTCTTTCTCTAAAAAGAAAATTCTGATTTTTCCCAAAAAGTAGCCAGCAAAGAATGTGCCTATGTGCCAACTTTAGACTTGGCAGGATGGTGTTGCCCTTGGACATCAGGAATATTTGGATTCAGGGACATATTGACAGACTCCCACCCCACCCCTACCCTCCACCAAAAGGGAAAAATAAAAAAATGAAAACTTCAGGTTCTTTCAGTTACCAAATACATGTGAACTGAATACTTTCTCCCATCCTCACCCTCATGCCCCCCCTCCACCCCAATTCCAAAGAACCTCATTCACAGTCCTGCTTCAAGCTGTGGACCAAACCAAGCTCCAAACCACCTGTGTGTTGAATTGTGTCCCTCTAATTCAAAAGTTGAAATCTTAACCCCAGCACCTCACTCAGAATGTGACATTCTTTGGAGACAGGGTTGTCGTAGATATAGTTAGTTGGGTTAAGACGAGGTCATTGGGATGTGTTCCTAATTCAGTATGACTGGTGATATTATATAAAGGGGACATTTGGGCACATGGACAAGCCCACAGGGAGGACACCAAATGAACATAGAGGCGGAGATCGGGTGGGTGACATGTCTACACCAACCATTGCCAGCAAACCAGCAGAAGCTGGGTGAGGGGTCTGGGACAGATCCTTCCCTCACAGCCTTGGAAGGAACCAATCAATACTGCCAACACTTGGATTTCGGATTTCTGGCCTCCAGAACTGTGAGACAACGAATTTCTGTTGTTGTGGCGGCCCAAGTAGACTAGTATGGGTGTCTTCATACTTCACTGAGGGAAAGTGCCAGGGAAGTAAGTACCACTTAACTCCAGGGATCCGAGGGAGTCAACTCAGCATTTTGAGATGCTGGGGAGGAAGAAGGCACAGCGCTGGGCTCTGGTCTCCCAACACCTGTGGCCCAGGGCACGACGTGAACAGCTCCCTTGCCTGTGTCTAAATCTCTCTATGTTGTAAATCAAATTAATGAACTGTCGAATAGTATATTTTGTCCCCCTACCTTGACAGCTGTACCTTTATAATAACAACATAAGAAAATATGTGAAGCTACGGTTTTTATTCAACAAAATGCCAGAAAAATGTAATAATATTATTGGGTATGTCTGGGTCTTGTGCTGGTGGGTCAGCATTTTCAGCAGAGTAATAAAATTAGAATGTATATGATTAATTAAATATTACATGCTCATCCCATAAAAATGTATTTCTTTTTACTTTCCCTCCGAATGTCTTTATAATCAAAGCTGTCCCATACATTGAATAGCTTCGGCTGTAATGTCAACTGAGACAATACCGTGTTTTATTCATTTCAATTTCAAAGAAAAACTTTGTTCAGGCATCAGTGAGCAGAATTATCAATAACGGTTTTAAAGCAGCACTTAAATATGGAAACAACACATGAATTTTACATATCATTTTTAAATTGAGAATATTACAAAATACTTTAATTTTAGTGATTGCTATCACTTACATTGCTCTTTTCACCATATCTTAAAGCAATGTCTAGGTAATACGTAAATACCTGCAAATATATTAAAAGGTAAATGTCATGCTTCATACATGTTACATACATCAAACATACTTATATCCAAATTCAAGAATAATAGCAATTATATGATGTTGCAAAGTATTTCTCAGGTACCATGAGCTCACCTACTGAGAATAGAAAGCTAATTCACGGATGACGAGTACCTCCCAAGCCACAGATTGGAACCCAAAGAGAAGCAAGAATGTGGATGTTTTTGGAGCTATTGGAAAATGATAATTCATTATGTAAGAATATATTGTCAAGATACCTGAGAGAAGGATGGACAAGTTCATGAATGTGTTCTTTCTCTCGCTTCTCATAAGCTGTGTTCATCCCAAACAACAGCAGTGGCAAGGCCCACATAGGGCTGACAGACAACCACGATATTCTTGGGACATACTAAAAAAAATTATTGTTTATCTGAAATTCCAATTTAACTTGGTGTCCTGTATTTTCATTTGTCAATAATAGACCCACAGTCCTTTGTGACGTCTGCACTTAGTCATCTTTTGCTTTGAGCACAAGAAGGCGAGAAGTGACGTGCTTCCCTGGGACCCGAGTGGTGTCATCACCGGAGTGGCTGTTTTAACACCACAAGGTTCCTTTGCCTGTGCCAGAGGCTAGCTCTCCGAAGGCAGGGTGCTCATCTGTTCCTGAAGGCAGCCTCTCTTTGTGCCACGACGGGGAGCAATCATTTTGCGTCCCCTTCCTGCCAGCTCTCGGGAAGCCAGCTCTATTCTCCTTTCAGGCGTCACTTCATTCATAAATATCTACCGCATACCGTGAGCCAGGCACTCCATTGGGCACTGAAGAGGTGAGAAGGAAGGAGACAGCGCAAAGCCAGGTATGCGGAGACCCCACCATCGTCGCGACAGTCCGTCAGGAGAGACAAGGCTATCTCAAATAGCAAGAGCATCAGCCAAAGGGGGCATCTGGGGAGACCAGGGGTCACTCTAAAAGAAAGCAGCCTTTAAATTCACCTTAGATGGTGAGCAGTTAGACAGAAAGAGAGGGAGGAATCCAAAGGAGGGTGACCACCCCAGGAGGAGACAGGAAAGGGTCTTGAGGCTTCATGTCTTAAAGGTAAAATTTGACAAATCCTAATTGAAGTGATTTCTTTTTTTCTTCAGTAATAGAAAAGTTGATCATTTCACCTATGGAGAAACTAACCACAATTATACTGTAAAGAAACCCACTGACACTTGTCAAGGAGCAGGTTGGTCCGTTTTGTGGAGTAGGAATTCAGGCTATTTTCCCAGCATCAGACGGCACAGGAGACGTATCTCTGAGCACGTCCAGTTAGGGACGCTCTGCAGAGATCTCTCCAGAACCGTGCCGCAGATGGCATCGCGCCTCTGGCCATTAAGCTGGAAATGCAAAACACTTTCTGTGGTTCAAATAATCTCCAGGAGATAGTTTCCTGGAAGTTTTTAAGTCCTATTTCTCACATCACCTGCATCTAAATTGATGATTTCTATGACCCTCTCATCTAATTACACTAGTACTCAGCACCTATTTTTATTAAATGGTTCCATTACGTAACCCATTATGTGATAGCTCCTTCTTGCTACTACCCCAAATGAGCCCACTGGATTACTTCTCTTCGCGTCCACATCAAGGACGACGTTCTTCGAGATTGAGTCTGTCGTGTTATCTAAGATTTATGTAAGATTTTCACAAACAGTTTCACTAACGCTTAAATATAAGAGGCAGAAGCACAGAATGCCACCAAAACGCTATGTACCCCCACATAGAGTGGTGCACGGTGTGGGCCACAAGACAAAGAAAAAGTGGAGGGAACTGAGGAGCAGGAAGAGAAGAGGCAACTTTCCAAGGGAAAAAGTGGGACAATTAAAAAATGGGGCAAGGATGGGAACGGGTTGGCGAAGTCCCCCTTGTGCCACCTGTCATTGAAAGACGCAGCTGTAGCAGTCACCTCGGAGCACAGATCAGCCCCCCTCCCCACTTTGGAGTCACAGAGGGATTCACGACGTGAAACAACATTCTCCTGATGTATGATGGAAATTCTTTCAGACTCCACTTAAAGGCAGAAATGAAAGAAACGAACAGATATTTACAAGAGCTGCACTTCCTTGGTATGCAGACGCATCAGTGAATTGTCCATTATAGTGATCAGCAGGTTAACATTGCGTGGACTTTCCACGAGTTTCCACCCCACTACATTTGCTGTGTTCGAATTCTAAACCACTGTTTTTATTTTATCCCCTCCTGTCTGATACTTGGCATTCACCTAGTTGGTTGGGAACATTTGCTGTATTGGGGACAATTATTCAAAAGTTATAAAACAAAATTATATAGCAGCATGTAGCAGTTACATTTGATTGCAAGGCAGGGAACCCAACCAGAAATGGTGACTCACTGTGTTACTGAGTATCATAAAGAGAGGCTGAATTTAGTGAAGACTTTTTTGCTGACGGCGGGAGGCCAGTAATAATATGCCTAAACCATATTAATAGCAATCACATTGCTAATTTCATTAGCATTTGCATTATCATTATGTATTAATTACTACAGTTAGGCCACCAAAGACTAATATCCAAATCTGACAGCACCAACTCCCTGGGTGCATTTTGTGGTTGCTGAATGATTATTGTTCAACAGTTTGCTGCTTTTGACAAATACAAAGCTACACAGGCTTCCCGGCCCTGACAGGACCGGTTGCACAGACCTCACTAAAGCTAACCCAAAATGCCTTCAAACACTTCGGAGAAGAAGGAAGGAGTGAATGGAAGGACGTCAAGCACGCACTGGTAGAGTTCCATCTTGGCTCCAGGCACAAGGTTTTGCTCAAACATAAAACAGTTTTGACAAGCTGCAACATTTTTCAGGGCTTTCCCTGTCACTGTATGTGTGTTGTTTGAAAACAGGTCAGTGGTCAACTAGGTAAGGGAAACACTGGGCCAAACAAACATAGACCCTACTGTGGACTTTCTCAGAGCCTTTAATATGATATGGTATTATATGCTGAGACTCTCTGAGAGGGAATAGAGTTTGCAGTGTTTCCTAAAATTCTTTTGACCACTTAATCCTTCTTCTCACCGAAGATCTACTGGAATTACTATTTTCACTTTTTCATTCTTGGAAAAGCTGTATTAGCAGACTATAACTGGAGCCAGAAGAGTGAGCATTTCTTAAAAGTAACATCAAGGCATATAATAAAAATGTTACACTGTGCTTAAGAGAAACTCATTGTCACCAGAGGTGCCATGATACCCCACTAAAGCCGCAGTCTACAGCATGAGAAGGGTCTAAAGTTCCAAAGATTTCTGCGCATTATTGAGGCCTCATATTCTCCTGGACCCTTCTCCAGTTCCACTGAGCTAGGAATCTATGGACTGTTTCTCTAGCGCACACTCTCTCCTTCCAACCTATGTTAAGCCAAATATGTCTTTGCTCAGTTCTGGGCAAGCACTTGGAGGTTGCCCTGCAGCAATACAAGCAACTTGAAATCAAGTGTTAGACACACCTGTGCTTTCTTTTATAAGGTTTTATTGAAATATAATTTACATACCACAAAGTTCACCTGTTTGAAGGATACAACTGAGAGGTTGTTAGTATAGTTACGATGCTGAAACACATCTGCTCTTCCTCAATAATTTCTGACATTGTAGGCTCCCGTTTTCCTCCCCTGTCCCTTCTCTGTATCTCTGTAATCCCCAAGTCAATTTCTTTCTTTTGCAATTTGGTTTTCTAGTCTGCAGCCAACCTCAGCCCTTTCAATCCCATCTCTCAACTGCAAACAACCTATCAGAGTAACTGTCTAAATGAAGATAGAACTCTTCCTGAGAGACTCCTCAAATGTCAGGCTTTAAACTGTGAAAACAAACAAGCCAAAAGCAATATAAAAATAAAGACTTCATTGCACTGGCCTCTTTCCTGCAGAAGAACCGCAGTGAATTCTACCGGATCATTCTGCTTCGGCAGCCTGCTGCTCTGAAGGCATTACCTGGGAGCTGCACTTGTCCACCCCTGATGCAGGTGGTCACCTTATCCCTCCCTCCCCTTGGGAGGGTTCTAATACAGTGTCCCCGACCAGAACACCACATTACAGCTGCTTCTCGCTGCCTGCCACCTCTCAATCCACCCCTTCCACCATATTAGGTCCCTCAGAGAAAGTTTCCATAAGACCCTAACAGAGCCCGGTTCAGACTCCATTACCATCCACCCCAGCCAGCAGGGAAATGCCATCCGTTCACTATTCACTCGCAAGTAACAAGTCAGTAGAGCAGGCAAGTTCAGTATTTCTGTTTGGTTAAAGGCCCAGCCTCTCAACAGCCATGGCCCAGACTTCTTTAAACAAAGGAAAGAAGGAGGAGCAGAAACCAGAATAGTAACGGGTTTCAGGGTGCTGCACAGCAGGTTTTGGACAGGCCATGTGAGATGTGGGCTGGAGGTGGGAGGAGAATTTCCAACCAACCCTTCGATAGCCACGGAGCCAGAAAAAATGCAGGAAGACTAGTCCTCACAACCCCATCTTTAGGGTAATTCCACTGGGAAGGGGTAAGTAATTCAATTGCAAGATGAAATTATGAGTTTGTTGTTCAGGAAACACCTAGAATTCCTTCCAGAAAGGTAACTCTACCCAGGTTTTACCACTGGGTGTTTATTGCAGTCATATTAAGCTGTACACAGTTGCATTGAACCCACGTGTGCCCTGTATTCTGTGTAGGTTCCAACCCTGCACGTTCTCCAGGCAAAGCCAAGTTTCCTCCACTCTACCTGGCAGCATTCGGTTTAAGGAATTTCAACTTTCTGTCATGTTTCATCACAAATCCTCACACTTTAGCTTCTGAGCAAATCTTTCAGCACTGAGATCAAACAGCGGGAAACTGTCAACACACAGTAAGTTGGCAGTGAGAGGGCACGAAGACGGCGTGAAGGCGTCCCTGGTAGGTCCACAGAGTGCCTCTCAGCAAATGTAAGTTGAATAACTGACACTTTAGGGGAAGCAAAGTCAGCCAAGGCACGGGAGTT
The DNA here is from genome assembly GCA_963574885.1 of Lepilemur ruficaudatus. NCBI lineage: Eukaryota > Metazoa > Chordata > Mammalia > Primates > Lepilemuridae > Lepilemur > Lepilemur ruficaudatus. The sequence continues at coordinate 22,096 of CAUYRT010028718.1, forward strand.
GGAAATGTGCTTGTACGTGCACTGCTGGGCCCCAGCATTCATCTCCTGCCCCCCAAAATAATCCCATATTTCGATGGGCATGAGAAGTCCAGAAAACAAGCACATTTCCTCCTTTGCAGCTAAGTGGCTAATTTGCAAATGGACCTTTATATCTCCAAATAAGGAATGGATCACGCATTTGGGTCTCATGGCAATGTCATATGGCTATAAAACTTTCTAAGTACTTGACTCTCAATATCTATGCTTATCTTGACACAGACAGTCCAGTGGGATATGAGAGGAAGGGGTGTACACAACTTGTAAGTCATGCCCTAGAAGGGAAAGGGCGTGTTCTCTCCTGGTCCTCCACACGCCCCTTCTTGTTGGCTAGAATGCATCTGAGCCGCGAACCACCGTGACCCACACAGATGTGACCCCGGCATGCTGGGATGCTGGAGAAACAAGATGGAAAGAGCCTGGGCTCCACTGACTTCACTGAGCAGATCTGCTCTAGTACCAGCTAGAACTTTGCGCTTCTGTCTGGTTGAGGAGACCTGCACTGGTCACAAGGGCAAACCTATATCCAGTATGTGGACTGTGGACCAAATTGTTCATATGGACGTCTGAGTATTCACACAAGCATTAAAAGTGCATCAAAGTCCAAACTAACTCTATGTCTAAGCAACACACTTTGGAAATCCTGATTGGTTACCTCACTAAAAACAAAGTGAGAAATTGACTGTCTTCTTCTCAGCGTGGGGACAGGCCAAGTCTCCCCTGAGCTCTGTCTGCCATTGCACAAAGACACACCTCAGTCATAAAAACAATATATGACCCCATGTAGCCCAGAAAATAATGTTCAGAAATGAAGTGGCATAAAGGGGCATACAGTTTCTTTTCAGGGGTTCATAAGGAATTTCATAATATGTTTTTTTGTATTAAATAGTGAAACAAGTTTACAGAACACAGCCCACTTGCAAATGTTCTAACCATATGTACACTGACCATTGGTAGGATTCAAAAAGGTGTTAGACTGTCTGGGGGATAGACCCGCTTGAAACTCTGACTCAGGTGGGGCAAAGGCAACATATGTAACCTACACATTTGTACCCCAGTAATATGCTGAAATAAAAAACAAGGTGTTAGATTAGAGCTGGACAAACAATCAAGTCAATTTAAAAGCACTTTTTCTGTGTTGTATAATAGCTATTTTAAAAAATGTCTTTAATAAGAGCTTTATTGGTTGACATTTTAATAAGCTTATTCATTTACAACCTATTGCTTTTTACTCCAATGTGTGTGTGGTTTTTTTTAATGATATCTCATTTATTTTAAGCTTTGAGTAGAGCATTCTCTACATTTGAGTAGTCTAGGATGGAGCTGTCGAAAGAGAGGTCTGTGGCCAGTGAGATCCAGGAACTATTTGTAACCAGTCTGCATCAATATAAGCTTAGAGATTGGAAGTCAAGTACCGAGAAAGTTTTACAGCAATGTAACATTGCCATGGGATTCAAATGCACGATCTCCTTTCTAATCATTAATTTTCATTGTATTTTACAAAAGCATCAGTCCTCGGCTGAGTGGGGTAGCTGACACCTGTAGTCCCTACACTTTGGGAGGCTGTAGAGGGAGGATCACTTGAGGCCACAGGTTCAAAACCAGCCTGAGCAGCATACAGAGACTCATCCAAAACAACAACAACAACAAAAGCGTCCATTCTCAACATATTCGAAATTTTTAAAGAATGGTCGGTCCTTCACCCCAGATAGTAATGGTCTAGTGACCGACTTGCAAATATAAAGATCCATTAGCAAAATAGTCTGCAACACCATATACGCCTCAACTCACACACTACTAACATAAAAACTCCTCGAGGACAGAGGCACATTGCATAGGTTAGTACCTACAATAAAAACAGGGCAAAAACTTACAATTCACATGTTCTTGCCACTTGGCCATATAGCAAGACTGTTTCAATAGGCACATTTGCAAAGCATAGCTTTCATAAGAATTAGAAAGTAATTTGTTGTATAAGAGAAAACAGTTTGCATGTGTGCGCATCCAACAATAATCGCCCCATGTCTTCTCCGTTTTATCTTCAGTTCTAAAACTAGTCCTTAGAATTTGCTCCAGGTGTTAGTAGCTACACCTCTGGAAAGAGTCTTTTGTTAATACCTAAAGCATTTGACTTATTTCTTTGGAAAAAAAAAAAAAAGAAGAAGTGAAAGCACACACTTCTTTAAACCAGACAGTTTTATTTTGCCCCTAGAGAAAAGCAGCCTGGTTAAATGTCTGAACTTATTGTTATTATTATTTTATTGAGCAATAAACTAAAGTGTGATTGAGTCACTGGTGACTCTGAGATATTGTTAAGCCTGGAATCACATGGTTGAGTGACTGGCTGGCCCAACCTGGGCGACTCCAATGATCCCGGAGACAAATGAGCCAGGAGCAAGAATGTCTCACACCAATGCAAACCCAATTAACGTCAACAAAATCCTGTGAAATTTATTGTCGCCTGGCCTCCGAACATGGTGGAACCAACCCTTTTCCTGTGCCTGCAGGGCAAATTCATTAGATGGAAAACAGCATTTTGTTAAGCATGGAGTTCAGCTAAGTAAACAAGGGGTCAGTGCCATGGTTCTTGAGTCCCCTACAGAGGGTGCCACCAAGGAAGGTGAGACGGGAGAGAGATGCCGGCCTGGCCTTTCTTCACAGCATCTCTGTGGCTGCACAGTACCTGCTACATAATAATGTCCTCTTAGGGTTACCATACAGGACAGAAACTACGTGTCTGGTTGCCATTCAGTTCATGCAGTCATATACAGATCATATATTCAGACAGGGAGCATGGGCGAGAAAGAGACGGGTATGTTGCCTGCAAGTTCACCAGAGACTACCATTTGGGTTTTTGCTTATTTTCTGTTTCGGTTTTTTGAGTAAGAATGATTCATTTGTGCTGATTCAACTCCAACCGCATTCACATCAGACGCTCTTATGCCCACAATTGACAAGTCTAAGAGTGGTCCTGGAACAAAACAAAACTCACTGGCCCCAAAAGTCATGAGACCTACAGTTTTGACCTCTATACTCTGTGCCCACACCAAGTACACAGACACTGCTGAACTCATCTAACCCGCAGAGCTCTGAAATGCTCTGTCACTGTGCTACTGGGCAGCAGGATGGCGCCTCTTCTGAGATAACTCATGTCGCAAAGCTCAACAACACTTCCCTTGTTCCAAGTGGAGATGGTGGGCGTTGAAAGGGCCAAGACACAGAGGGCTTTTGTGTGACCAGACTTACCCCCGTGGGGTAAAAGGAGTGTAGCCTGAAGAGTGGTTTGGCTGGATAAGACCACAAAAAAAAAAAAAAAGTACCAAACAACCAAGAAGCATAATCATGGATTACCAAGAAGACCGTTTTCCCAGCCGCATTTGAGTCTGAATCCAATCAAACACTTAATGACTCATTTGGGGATTGCAGGGTGTTCTAGCAAAAATCTGCCTAAATAGACCCAAAACATAGCAAAATATTGGGGCAAATTGTTGTCAGCATCAGAGAAATGTCTCCAATATATTTTCTCTTATAAAGAAAATACTGTTGGTTACACTGCTGACGCTAGAGGTAGTGCACTACAGCAGTGGGAAATAAATTATTTTACTCATTGAGTCAATACTTGTGATGTGCCTGGCCCTGCTCAGGCTCATGGCATGTATTTCTTTCTTCATGCTCTTCCTTATTTTCTGTTTCTATCTTTAATGGTGACCAGTGCTATGAAAAAGATCTCGGTGGGTAATGAGACAGAATTGCAGAAGGGGATGGTGGGAACAGCCTATTTGAGAGAGGGCAGTCAGGTGAGAGCTAAAAGGTAGTGTCTGAGCCACCCTGACTCCCAAGGTCTTTTAACTTTGGGAGTTAAAAGACCTTGGGAGACCCACAGGAGAAATCAGAATTCATGGGTGATTTCTGGTCATGGGTCTTTAAGGATGACAAAGATTGACATGTGATTAATTTTCTGAAGAAAACTAGACTCTGGCCACCCTTAGCATACCATGACGAGGAGCTTCTGGGCTTCAGATCGTGGACCACCAAGGGACAGGGGGGAAGCAGAAATGGGGCTGAAAGCACCAATAGAGCCAGGAAGCACAAGGGCAGGGCAAGGAAGGAAGGAGGGTCAGAGAGCAGGCAGCAGGGCCTCCTAGAAGAAGTTCAGGTGCAAAATGAAGGACCTTGGGGGAATATTCACTTGCTAAACAGCGTGGAGCCCTCCTCACACTCCCTTATACTCCTGGGCCTTTATTCTGCTGTCTTTTTTCTTTGCTGATTTAGATGTTACCAAAAATGTACAGTTTCACTGCTGATTTTTCTCCAGACCATTTCCTCATTCTTGCTCTGGGCACCCCAATCCATAACGATTGTCAGCAGAGACGAAACCAGCTGCTTAACTACTTACCAATTTATGCAGTCTCCACCGCATCGATCCGGCAGAAATGTAGATCAGCTTTTCCAGGGAGAGCCCCCCTCCTGACGAAGTGAGTCTGGGCCGGCGACTGCCACTCGAAGGACTCCTGGGTGTGCAGGTGGGTGTTGGGAGGGTCTTGGGGGCTTCACAGCACATTTGACACGTCACAGGCAAGGGGCCACAACCTGCTGCTCCCCGCAGTAAGGTGAGGATGTCTTGGTTCCTCTCCTCATCCTCTTGCCCACTACAATTCACTTGGATCCTAGAACATAAAGAAGGGAGACCAGATACAGTTCTGCCCATTACCCACTGGCATCCACCGCCATCCTGGCAGAGCTCGGCCTGCAGCTGCGCAGAGGACAAAGTGCTAGGCAGTTGCACATGGGGCACGGCCATTGGGGTCACCCAGTGGTCAGGGCGCATGGTGTGCAGAGAGAAAGAGGGAGCAAGCGTGGAGGGGCTTGGGGCACACGTCCAGAAGCAATAGGCTCTAAAGGGGTCAGAACTCTGCTACATAAAATGAACCCTCTTTGCCACAATTTGTTTCTCTTTGGATCAGCCTTGGCAATTGTCTTCAAGACAAGAAGGAGCCTCGCTGGGGCCGCTCTGCAAATTCATGAGCAGGGGAGCCGTGCAATCGGGGCATATGCATGACTATTACAGGAAGAGGGAAACACTGGAGCTATTTAGCATCTCACGCTTCCAGTGGGGCAATGGCCGAGACGCTAGTGGGGAAGAGACAAATGGGGTGGGGGAAATTTTCTAATGTTAATAAGATCTGTTTGCCTTTTCCAGTAAATAAAGGATTGAGTGATTGCATGCCTGACCCTACTTTAATATCATCAACTGGAGTGAGAAAGACCTGAAAGAAAATATTTAGAAAAAGTATCCAGATGATGCCTTGCCCCTGTTACGCCTTAATATATTCTCTTGTTAGCAATAAGCCAATTCCACATAAACAATGTTTTCTCAGCAGGCAACAGCAAGTTAATAAGGTACTCTTAACACTCATTAAAGCTCACGTGCTTCAAGAACAGACTTAAAGGGATACTGTGTCTTTCCTGGCACTCGGCACACGTTGCAGTGGGGAACGAACGGGGGTGTGTGTGTGATGCTGCAAAGAGCAAGTTCCCGCAACAAGTTCTGTGTGTTCTTGCCACCGCTCAGTAACAGAGGAAGACGTGAGCAAAGTGATTATTCAGGCTCTACCTGGAAAATGGAAAAGACCATACATCTAAAAATGGACAGAATGTACACTGCAAAGGTTAATTCCTATTTTTTTCTACATGACTTTTTTTTTTAATCCAGGAAGATGTTTTAAGTTTTTATTGTAAACAGATATAGCTTTTGAGGCAGGCAGAGAAGTCGCCTAGGTTTGGAAAACAGAAGTCATTAAGAACTGACTTTAGTTATCAGAGCAAGTTTTTTTCAAAGATCTGCTGACTTATCAAATCCCATATTGGACACAATCGCTTCCCGTTGACCGTTCTCGATCAGATACAGCAAGTGATATTTGAGACTGATTTTATTTGCCTTTAGCCAAAGCTTGTTAGAACCAAACTGGACAATTATCTATCTTTCCTCATCCTGCTTCATTTTGGTATTTCCATGGAAAATTATGGCCCCTGTTTGCAAAACAGCACAAGGAACACCCTCCGATTGTTTTCTGGCATTGTCAACTTGATATTTTTACCAGCGACTCTGCATCTCCACACATATCAACAGTTTATTGTTTGTTTCTTTTACTTAGATTTGTTGACATCAACAAGGTGAAATTTAATGGCTTAAGCTCAGTATTTTGGCATAATAAAAATTACTATTTTGGAAGCTCTTTAATACAGTTCAAAAACCAACATCTGAAACTCTGTACTCCTCTGAGAAGTATAACAATTTAGTCTCAATTATTAATTTAAACACGTGTAAACTCCTTCAATCATTATTGTAATTGGTGCACTGTAAATCAGGTACTCATTCACCTACATCTTTCAAGAGTTTTTTTAAAGCAGTATAGTATATAAATGCTTTCTATTGATCGAAATGATATAGAGATAGATTCCATCATCGATGAAGCTTAACTCAGCTTCCTTTTTCTTTCTCTATTAAGCAAAAATGTTTTTGCAAGAGAGGATTGCTATTTCCAGACTCCCCTAGGTGAGCCAATGTGATCAAAGTGGCAAACTTATTAGTTTTAACTTTAATTGGCTGTATATAATCAATGTTTTAAGTTGATGAGTAAATTCACTTCTCAATATATTTCACATATTAAAAGATTACTTAAATCTCTGATAAAATTGAAATAGTTGTGTTGTCGGCTCTCATAAAATTACCTTTTCCCCATTGTTTCCTGCTGTCCTCCATTTTATGTTATATGCTTTGCCAGTATTTCCAACACTTGAGAGCTCCAATATACTACTCTTAACATATTTATTTTTAATTTGAAGAAAATTGAAGCATATTTTAAGAGTTGAAAGTTTATACTTTTCCTTCAGAAAATTTGGTATACTTCAGTGTGTCCTAGAACTGACCGTCACTGATTTAGGAGCTAAATTATTTGTGTACAAATTAGGATCACTCATCTTTCTTTTATATATTTTCTATATCCTGAAGATTTCAATGTGAAAAATAATATTTGTATAATTACACTTCTAATAATTAAATAATTTTAAAGCCAGAGGGATACTTTCGCTCAAAAATTATTTTGAGATAAGGAAATGGAGCTCCAGTATATAAAATATTATATATGTATTTGGCAAAAAATCAAAATGTAATATCAAATTAAGTGATATTCAGTTAATTCGTTGGCAATATTCCTTGAGTAATAAAAAACAATTAAACAGGTTCAACGTCTCTTATGTTATTTGTAAATCGAGAAAAGCAAGCACATTGAATAGAATTTTTAAAGAAAAACACATTAAATTTTATACTCTACTCTGAGGCGTAGATGGTTCTGGCTGTCCTGCCACCTATCCTAATACATGAAACAAGGACGATTAACATCATATTTTTTTTATTACAAATACATTTCATTGACATTTAAGTTATTCTCAAACAGTGGAAGGGACTAAAATCTGATATTCCTTTGCTATTCAAAAGAGAACATTCACTGCTGTGCCAAGCAATTGTACTCGTGTGGTTTTGATTTTTACTCACTTCTTATCTTCACAATGTTTACTTTGACCTTTTTCTAATGGACACAGAACTGAGTTAGCAGTGTGATTTTTTTTCTCATTCATTCATTTGGCCATTCTAAGGCTTTCATTGAGCATCTACACGTCAGGCATTGCAAAATGGCACAGCCACTAATAAAGACAGCATCGCCGTAGCTGCAGCAACAGAAATGGCGAGTCTGGACCAGGGAGGTGCTGGCTTAGCTACTCCCAGGGTATCATTTTCAGTGCTGTTGACCACACTTCAGCAGGATGTGGCAGGAGTGCCTTCAGAGGCAAGTAACCAGAACTCTTGGGCTCGCAAAGTCAAGGCAGGCTAGGAATGTGTAGTCCAGGAGGAGTAAGGTCATCATACCCATTTTCAGGAAACCACATGGAAAATGGTAGAATTGTCCAGAAAGAGTCCAAGAATCCAATCCACTGGTAGCAATGGACTGAAGTCACAGGGAGGATGATTCCAACCTCAAGCAAGGAGGGCTTCTCATCATGAGGTCTGTCTTGCCGTGGAATGAACTGGGAAATGGCGGTTGACGTGAGCTGGGTACCACCAGCGCCACTCCCTCCCCGCCCACAGCTGTCGAGGCTGAAGCCGTAGAAGAAACCGAGGGAAACACCACGCAAGAAAATTCAAGCATCAGACTTGATGCCCGTTAATCTCCTTCCAAATTCAGGACTTTAGGATCACAAAGTGAAATAAGAATTCCAGGCCAGGAAGTCATTTCTTGCTTCTCCAGTGTCTCCATGAGCAATAACTGTGGGCAACTTCACTTTGACTTACATGTTGATTTACTCACTTGGAAAACTGTAATTAGAGTGAACCCATAGAAAGAGGGGTGAAGTAAGGTTATTGTTTTTATTGTCAGTAACAATAATGTTATAGTCATTTACTTTAAATAAATGGGCAGTAGTGCAGGACGGATGTTGAAATTAATCCCAGGTGTGTCACTACTTGCCTGTGTTACCTTGAGTCTGGTCTGTCTTAGCCTCAACTACCTCACCTGAAAATGGGGACAAGAATAATGATCACATAGTATTATTCTGCGCATGACAAGAGATAAACATAATTAAAGCACGTTGCCTGGTGCCTAGCATATCATAAACTCTCCAAAATAGTAGCTGTTATGAAAGACAAAACCAAGTGAATCAAAAGCTATAGAATTATAAAAATTTTATTAGAGAACTTACTAGAAGGGCATTCATTATGTAAAAGAAATTGGAAAGCAGAAAAAGATCTCTCAAATACTGACATGAGTTGAGACAATAGGGACTGTTTCAACATGGCCAGAGTAACACTGGAATAGAATCGTATACTGATGTTCGTGACACTTCAAGCCCTTCTGCTCCTAATGAAAATTCTGGTCAATTTTCTTGGGTTAGAATGCACTCTGGAACCTTCTGAATCAGCCAATAAGCACCACAGTCAAGTTCCCTTTGAATCCTTAGTTGTAAAAAAACTTAAGTCTTAAAGTTCCTGGACTATATAATTTAGCTAATGCCTCCTCTATTTTTCTATAGTATTTTCTTTTCTGAATTATTTGTGCTTTCTTACTTTTCAATCATATGTAAATATCTTTATTTGACTTCTCCTAATGAGTGTGTCATGCTATAGGGTCTACTAAGAAGTTCTGGATCTCGAACACTTTTAGGGTATAATTTACCAGTGGGAAGATGTACTCTCTGCTCATTTGCCTTTTAGCATTTAAGTTTCCTTCTTAGCTACACATCAAGCAAGAACATTTGGTAGCTCCCAAGTTTTGGAACTGGGTAATGAGTTCCTTTATTTATTTAAAATATTTGCTTATTTTTACTTCATTTGTTTAAATATCAAGTAAATGATTAGTAATTTCTTTAGTGTTCAAGACATATTTAAACCAAGAAGAAAAAAAAGCGTATTGTAAGGTATACATGGCAGAGAGTATCTAGACCTTTTGATTTACTGTCGAGGGGGTTTGTATAGAAAGTTAGATCACCCACCTCCATGAGGAAGTTGCTTGACTCTTCATAAAGTTTCCCAAGCTTTCCTCACATCAGGAAGGTAAAGTTCAAATTCTAACCCTAAAAGTTATTTGTTTTTACCTCAATAATTTTCCCGTGACTTTTATTCACAAGCATGTGAGTGTCATCCAATCCCTAAGTCTCTCCTAAACCAGATCAAAAAAAGGAAGACAGGGAGAGACAAAGAAAAAAATCCCTTGTTTTGCACTCCCCCCGCCCAGTGGAAAATAACTCATCAAGTTCATCATTTGTGAAGGACAGACAAGGCAAATTAGCAGGGAAGACTGGAAAGGAAATAGGAGGCATCATTCTATCTCGCAGAATAACTTTTGGATGTGCTTCTTTTACGGGTTCGCAGGCCCAGGTGGAAATTCTGAAACACCCTCTGAAGAAAGTTCCATGCTGCTAAAGTTTAATGTAACGAGTCATATTTATTATGTTAGTAGATTTTTTTTAAGGCTAAACTAAATTAATGGCATCATGCATGATTTACAATAAAACCCTAATGAAACGCTCAGAACAGTTTAAAAAGCTGCAGCAGGTTTTTAAGGAAATTGGTTGTCTGTATTTACTCTTTGAATTAAGTGTTAAAGGAAAACAGAATAATAATATATAAAACCCGGGTTTCCTGTAACAACAATAATTATGATAACTAACATCTGTATATGGCTTTACAGTTTGCAAAGTGCTTTCTCATGCATTACCTCATTTAGTGGAGTGGAAATGTTTAATGATCCCAGACTTCAACTGCATTTCATTAATAGTATATATATTATATTAATAAGCACATTTAGAAGAAACTATCTTCATAAGCACTCTGTGCTAAGCATGAACAAAAGGCTGATAAGGAGATGTTGAAATCCAATATCAGCCCCATAAATCAAATAAACATCAAATAAAATCTGTCAAACACTTCAGAATGTTATGTGTGTGTCATCAAACTCAAGGAGAATCCTGCTGTGTCACCTTGAAATGATGAAGAGACTCAAGGTGTGAGAGCATGCTGGTAGAAGTTTCATTAAAGCCTTATTTACTAGTTCAGAACGAATTTACATTGATCTTTTAAACTATTGCTAACCACAAATGCATTAAACCTAAACAGTCTTCATTTACTGGGAAATAAATGTGTCAGCAGAACCATGACTTTTGTCCAATGTTGTTCCGGCGTTTAAGGCATTTAATTCACAAAGGCTCAGTGTTAAGCTTTTTATTGCTTGTTGTGCTAAAGCATGTTCGTTTAATTGCAAATATATTTCCTTCCTGCATCATTATCAAAATTGTTATCTTAAGGAAATATTGTTTTTAAATAATCTGTTGGAAAACCAGAGCAGAACGTGGGCTTATTCAGAATAATTGTTTCCTGCTACAGATGGGTTAGCAATTAAGCGGTAACATTGCTTAAACAATTTTAAAAGGAGGTGAGGATAAAAGGAATCGGATTGTGCTGATCCGAGTTATAAGAAGCTTCAGTGTTTTTGTGGAGTCAACATTCGCTCGTGGCTGATTTAATCAATACCTCACTGTTTACATTTTTGAAGAACTTTGTTAATGGTTCCAGGGCCTAATCTAGTAAATAAGTCTTTGCAATGTATTTTATAATTTTCTGAGATATAAATTATGTCAAAAGTGACCTTAGTCTTTCTGTCTTTGAAATGGAGACAGATGTCCTGGATTTGACTTTGACCTTGACCTTTCCCTGTATTAACTTGGGAAAAGGACGCAAATTCAGACTTCACATCAACAAATGCCGGTAACAATATTAAGAGGACACCCTTACTAAAAATAGAAAAGACAGAAAAATGGACACTATATTAAAATAAGAAAAAAAAGGGCAATACCCAACTCCAGACATTCCAGGATTTACATGCATTTTATTTTTATTGCCCCTCAGTAGCTAAATATAACAGGCATGATGTCTCCATTTCAGTGGGTGAAAATCTGTTGACAGCATTCCCAATTCTTCATTAGCTAAACCCATACTAACTAGGTTGCATCACAGTAACCATTAAATGGGACTTTTATTTAAAAAATGCTTGCTAGGAGATGAATCCTCAGTTCAAATGTATTTAAATTCAAGAAAAGAGCAATTCTTTACTGTGGAGACAAGTATGGAAAACACTTATGAGAGTGCTCATTATTTCTGGGTTTAGTTATATTTTTTAAAATGGAGAAAGACACAGTTTCTAGAAAGTCAGCCACAATAAGCCAAGCTTCTAATGGGAAACAATAAAAACAACCCAAATTTCAATTCCACTGTCCAGTTAAAAAGGAAAAGTCTCGGTAACTATTGTTCTATTTCAAAAGAAGTGAGGACTCCTCCTTGTCTCTGTTATGACATGGAATTATGTCTCGATTTATTGCAGAGGAGAAATAATAAGAAAATGCACGGCAGTGAGGGACCAGAAATGGGCGGACCCCTGCCTTAGGCCATGAGAAATTAGCTACATCCCACACGGCCAGACTGGGGAGGGACATGGACCACATCAGGTGATAAGTGAGAGGCTACAACAGGTAAACACTGCCAGCCTTCCTCCATCAGTCTGTGCTCTCAGGGAAACGCCCTGCCCGCCATGGGGGACCGGGGGCATTGGCAAGGGACGGGCATCCCCAAGGTACAAGTGGCATCCACCCCAAACTTCAACGATCCACCGAAAACCTGAACTGCGGTGCAGCCCGAAGTGCAACGGACTTGTCCAGCGTATTTTCTAATGCTTCTCCCGCAGAGCTGATGGAGCTGGGGGTCCAGCAAAGGGGCGGAAACGGGGGGTAGCCGTTATTACAAAATGGGCCGTGCAAGAAAGGGATGACCACGTTCGGAAGTCGGCTGCACCTCTGGAGCCTCGCTCTCAAAGAATGACGGTGTTACCTTGACAAGATTTAGACATCCTCCAAGTCTTTGCGCGCATGAATCTTTTAACAGTTTCTTCTCTCACCGCAACTTTTTTTCCGTTGTCACCCTCCTCCTCTCACAGCTGTCTCATGGTTACAAGTATCGCAATTCTTGAGCACTCGTGAGCCCTTCCACCGGCTTCAGGGCTCTTCTCTCTTCCCTTGTTCACCTTCACACACCCCCCACCACTTCCATTTTGAGCAAACACTACCTGTGGTTTTCTTGTAGCTTCCACCATCCATTTAGGTACTCCAAAGTGTTGGATTATTGTTTTAAATGCCCTCTTGAAATCAAGACCAAATTCCTTTCCGAGGTCAAAGCTCAGCTTTCTTCTTGCCCACAGTGACCTAATATTCAGCAATCTTATGCCCTCCATAAAAGCAAACCATGCACTAAAGTGTGCTGCACGGTAATAACCCTTTGCTGCTCCCGAACTGCAGAAAGGCCCGGCTAGGGTTTACCTTCTCCTGGTCTAGTCTTACCTTAGCTTTCATGAGACACCAGGTACGGTCCTCTCTCAGTATCCATGCGGGACTGATTTCAGGATCTCCAAGGATTATCCACAGGTGCTCAAGTCCCTGATATAAAATGGCATAGTATTTGCATGTAACCTATTCACACTCCTAGTTTATAGTCATGCTTCATTTAACAGCAGGGATACTTCTGAGAAATGTGCGCTTAGACAATCTCATCATCATGCGAGCATCGTAGAGTGAACTTACACGAACCTGGGTGCGACAGCCTACTGCACACCTAGGCTAGATGGTACAGCCTATTGGTTCCAGGCTACAAATCTGTACAGCATGTTAATGTACTGCATGCTGTAGGCAATTTTAGCAAAATAGTGTCTGTGTTTCTAAACATAGAGAGGTTACAGGAAAAATATGATATTATAATCCTATGGGACCACTGTTGTATATGTGGTCTGCTGCTGATTGAAAAGTTGTTTGGGGGCACATGACTGTACTTTGAATCATCTCTAGATGACTCATAATACCTAATACAATGTAAATGCTGCATAAATGATTGTTACACTGTATTTTTAAAATGTGTATTATTTTTTATTGTTATATTGTTATTTTTTTTTCTGAATATTTTTGCTCCATGGTTGGTTGACTCTGCAGATGCAGAGCCTGCTGATATGGAGGGCTGACCGTACCTGCATTTCTTCACTTGATCTTAGACAAAAGGCCGAGAAGTGATATATTTGCATTTCTTAAGTTTGCATTTCCTAAAAATCCAGACACACTGATAGCATCCTTTACCTAATTCTTCTTTAAGAAAATATGTCCAACACAAATGTAGGGTGTTCTGGAGATTACAAGGGAGGAGAAACATCTGAATATTTTCAAAGGTGCAATAGGATTATAAAACCTGGAACAGTACACATTCTTTTTATAAAAGACAACATAGACACTGATGTTCACGTTTCTGACTTGGTATCAACACAAAAGTCTCGAACTGGTAGCCGGCAGAACAAACCAGACTGGCAAGTGTGCTTTGTTTAGCCCACACAGTCTTGTTTATTTTTTTTCAGTTGATTTGATTGGCAACACTTTAAAACTCCAATGACCTGACAACAGTGAGCACATTCCCAGTGACTGAGCAGTCACTGCACTCTTCAGATTCAACACATGCCATGCGGGTTTTCAGAATCCCGGCCCACTTCTCTTAAATACATAACCTGTGCAACCCCCTCGGGGAATTTGAGTTTTCAACCCCGGATCAATAAACTTTTTTTCTAAATCAATAAATTATCTGAAGAACAAAAAATAAATCAATAAATCTTTACTTATAAAGTATTCTAATGTTCTAATTTTTCGATGTGCTTCTGTGTACGTTCTCTTAATATCCTTGTGACAGCCACCTGCTCCCAATCCAATGACTGTACCTATTTCCTTTTGCAGATGATGAAGCGGGGTTGGCCCCTTTGCATCCTTGGCATCTGAGAGAAACCATGAGCATCCACCCAGGGTACTAAATGCTAACCCCACTGGAGCTTTACGAGTTGAGGGCTGTAAGGTCATGGACCTGCCCAACTGTTAATCCACAAACAGTGCTCTTATCCTAAAGATTATGAAGGATGGTGGTTAAGTAAAAGAAAACAACATCAGCAGCATCTTCAAATATTTACAAGTCTCTAATATATGTGTGTGTTTATGTCTTGGTCAGTTTGTCTCATTGGTGGGAATTCAGTCTTTATGAGTTCAGGACGCTCTAACACATGGGCTTTTTACCCATATCAATATAGAGACTATATGTATGTTTCCAGATAGAACCTTATTCAGCCTCTTTAGATATTAACAATTATAATAATTATATTAGCAATTTCAAGAATACGGAACAATAGGTGGAACAGATTCCACTAGAACAAAACTAAAAGAAAACAATAATAATAAGACCGAGATTATACATTACAATGGCATCATTTCAGGAGCTTATATAAAGAATAAGCCATTCAGTAGTAAGTACAAGCCGTATTTATACATTAAATAATTCTAATCTTCAATTCATTGTTCTATTTTTTATTTCAATATTTTATGTTCGTACGATGCTCCTTTACCCATCAGCAAGATTCACTGGAAAGGCATGTTCTTTGATAAAACAAGGTCAATAATATTGTCATTTTCAAGTGCACCATCATTTTCACAGGTCCAAGTTGAAATGAAATCAATTGTGAGAACAAATAGCACCGTTCTGTCACTAATGAATGGATTTAGCATTGTTTTCCACATTCCCACCACTTTAAATGGAAGAAATAGAGCAACCGTGGCACACAGAAGGCTCAAATAGTCCGTGCTAATGGTGGAAATACTTAAGCATCATCCACACACAGCTAATATAAACCAAAGTGGTTTATTACCACTGTTTTGTGATTTATGACTCACATTATGACTTTATTTTGAAATGGTTGCATGAAATATTAATGTGTGGTGAAAGAACACACAACAAGGAGCAGGGATCATGTTTTATCAGATGTAAGGCCGCCTGGTGATTTATTCCTCGTAATACCCTGAGCTCAAGTCTTAGCATCCTATTTGTTCTCTTATTGTAATCAGCCCTTCTTATTCAAACTTTTCAAGGTGAGGCAGCTCCACTTTTGTTCCTTGGATTTTAGGTTGTGTACCGTTAATTTTTAAAGGGATGGAATAGTTTATAACAAATGTGAATAATTTATAGCAAATGTTCTCAGCATTGATTAGTGCTCTTTTGAAATAGAATGTCTTCTTGATACGCTTCATTCCTCTAATGCCTTATGAAAAGTCAAAAGACCTGTTACTGCACTGCTTAATGGACAAATCAACTTTAATTTTGATGATATACAATATGAAAGATAAGTACCTATGCTCCCCCCATATTTGGAATCTGCCAGGCATTAACACGAAACGTTAGCACTAATCAATGTTTACATTAGGGCAGAATTGCTCTCCCTTGGAATTTACATTTAATTTGGTTTCTCCAAACTTTGGAGGCCATAGTTTTGTAGCTCTTAACTGTGCTGCATTTTAGGATATGTCCCACCCTACTTTGCAAAACTCCAATCTGGGGACCTGTTTAAGTAATAGATCCCACAACTTTATTGTGCAGTAAATTGACTTACACCAAGTTCCTTATTTCATTTTAATTTGATCAACTGTATCCGACTCATGAAAAAATGAATATGAATACCTTTTAAATCATCCTGAGTTAATATGTTCAATTTCTACTGTATTAAAGTCAAGAACCATGATTTTATCCTACTGTTACGTATTTTTAAATGTCAACTGATATAAATGAAAATAATAGCTAACACTGCACTTTTTACATGTATAATGTACACTGTCAAAGAGCTTTATATATATTAGCTCCCTTTGTTCTCTCAATAACCTATAAAATATGTACTATTCTAATGCCTATTATTCAAAGGGGAAACTGAGGCAAAAAAAAACAGTAAGCAATTTGTCCTGGTGATATCACCAGTAGCTGCAGAGTTGGAATGAAGAACTGAGATGGTCTGGCTTCAGATCTATGCTCTTAACACTATACTATCACCCCTATTGTCCTTTGCTCAGAAACGCTTGGCTTCAAAGTCCTTTGTATCAAAACATAAAAATATGAAGGTCTGACGACTTGAGCTTCAAGAGTATAAAACCTAATTTTCTGAAGGTCCAGTGTTAAGAATGGACATGACCTTGAACACCTAGGGTCATCCAAATGGCAAGATGGCTACCTCCCTTCCCTGGAACGGCTCCCTGAAACAAATCCTCCTCCAAAATCCTCCAAGGATAGTAAAATGCAAAGGAAAGAGCACTTGGTCAAGGAAAACTCGGGTGGGAATCCAAACTAAACCACTTCCTACCTGGGTAATCCTGGGACTGTTACTGAACGTCACTGAGCCAAGATTTTTATGTCCAAACGGAGGTAATAACACCCACCAGCAGTACAGCTGCAATGACTAGAGATAATGTTTGTAAAGCGTTTGGCATGGAGCAGGCATTCCCTATGATGTATAATAGCTGTTATCACTGTTTGGTTCCATCACTGTTATCCTTTCAGCACCGAGCGTGAGTCACTGCCTGAATGCGGGGAACTCAGCCCTTTAGAGTGTTAACCCTTCAGATCTTTACATAACCACCCGCCCCCTTGCATTCTTAACTTCAGACAGCCAACGGGGAAAAGCAGACAAGAGCAGCTGAGAACGCAGGGGAGGTTGGGAGGGTTCCACGCAAACATCACTGCCGAGGGAAACCCTTTGAGGGAGAACACCTCACTCGCATCTGTGTGGGGTGACTTACAAATATGTGACCTCCAAGATTCCTTGTCTGCTAACGAGGAGACCATTCCTAGCTAGATAAGAACTTGATGGAATAAACAGAACAAAAAGCAGGTGGGGGAGAGCATCAGCATCCCTAGGATTTGGATTAAGAAGGCAGATGTAAACCGAGAGAGGAGAGAAAGGAAGAAAGAAGAGAGAGAGAGAATAAATTTCCTCCAGAGAGAAAACACAAATCAATAGTAGACATTTCTGCAGGGAATAAATAATTGTGGTGGAAATAGAATGGAAACCGAGCCAGGGTCATTCCCCGTTTTGAGCATCCAGCTATACGAAAGAGCGTGAAGAAGAAGGAGATCTGCCCAGGGAGGCTGAATTCCCCCAAACGGAAAAGCGCAATTTCAGGGAAGTGAACCAATGCGACACCTTTTTTTTTTTTTTCCTATGTTGCACTTGTTTAATGAAACAGCCCATCACATTCTAAAGGCCGTTTAGGTTTGTAACTTAGCTGCCACAGGATGAAGGGAGGAGGTTGAAGTGGGCCTCCTGACCTCACCAAAGGTGGATGGGAACGTGACTCTATCCACGTGAAGGCATCATTTCAAACACGTGATCTGTGAAGTTGCCTCCAGCTCCTAAGGTGTAACCATGATGTGAGAAATTATCTAAACGCTGCTTCATTTTTTCTTTATATCCATCATCAGTATTTATATATTTTTATTTTTATTCTCCTGTATCACAAGGACCATCACCACTTTTTCTAAAAACTTCTGCTACCTCCCTTCTCTCTCTCTTTTTTTATTTTTATTTATTTATTTATTTATTTATTTATTTATTTATTTTTGCCCAGGCTAGAGTGCTGTAGTGTCATTGTAGCTCACTGCAACCTCACACTCCTGGGCTCAAGCAATACTCCTGCCTCAGCCTCCCCAGTAGCTGGGACTACAGGCACACGCCATCACACCCAGCTAATTTTTCTATTTTTTGTAGAGACAGGGTCTCACTCTTGCTCAGGCTGATCTCTCTCATCTTTCCCAGTTCTTATGCTTCCCTGAGAGCTGCTCAGAATCCAACACCTGCTACAGAACTGCAGCTCCGCTGCCTGCAGCTCTCTCCCCATGGCCCGGTTGCCTGACTTGGAACCGAGTAAGTGCCATAGGAATGGGATCTACATCAATAACTATCAATGTACCCTCTATACTGCAAATTCTCAAAAGCCAAAAAGGACTATTTTGGATAGACTACCACACTAATTAGGAGAAAAGCTCTTTTTAAACACAATCACTCATATATTATCTCAAATACGAATCTCCTAGAGACATTTCACATTTTCTGGTTTGTTAAGTAAACCAACCTGTTCATGAATTACCCACACACATTAAAAGGCAGAATTTGGCAAATGTGAACAATCAACTTGGGCTTATCAAGGCTATTTTTAGACTATAACATTTTGCTTATTAAAAACAGATATTGACTTTGGTAAAAGGGAACATTTCTCCAGGGTGCTTGGAATATTATGCATTCCAGACTCAGAAAGGAGTTATAAATTCTAGTTTCAACTAAATTTTTCTTACTTACATAGGAATCTGGGAAAAAGGAAAAAGAAAAGAAATTTAAACCATAACACAGGTCATTCTCTCGAGAAGAAGAAAAGAAGACCTAAAACAAAAGCAAAAACCAATCAGGCCCTGCGCCTTATATAAAGAAATGTCATCCTCGCTCCCCATTGACTTTATACATTCTTTGTCAGTAACGGTATCTTATCTCCCCCCAAAATTCCCTTTAAAAGAAATTTTCCAAAGACTCTTCATGCCGCAAATAAAAATAACAAGCACATTTATTCAGCGGTTCCCTCAACAAACATTCTTGAAAGGCCTACTGTGTACCAAGCACTGTGCCAAGGCCCAGCAAATCCAGCGATGAATGTAAGGTGGCCCTTGGTCTCATGAGGTGTACAAACTAGTAGAGAGGAGAACACTTTAAAAATGATTTGCAGTATTTTTAAATTATATACATTCTTCTATATGTGATATATTTTGAGGAATGTAAAAAAACAAGCTTTCAATAAAGAGTTAAAAAAAAAATCCGGAAGTACAATAGTGAGAATTTAAGAGAACAGAATTTCATCAGGCTGCAGGGACTAAATGGAACAATTAACCCACGCAAATAAGAGGAGGAGAGTGTGGGTGCGCACCTGTTTCTTCCAGGTGAGCAGCGTCATCTCAGCAATAGTCTTTTCAAAACAATAGCTCTCATATATTTTGTCCAGTCTCAAGAAATGATTTTTATGGAGGGAACTTGAGACCCAATAGAAAACCCACGGTGGAGATAGTTTCAGAAAGGCAAAGTTTTCAGAGATTGCCCTTTTATAAATAAGCAGATACTTGCCCCCAAAATAATCCAAGGCCTCAGTCTACCTCCTTTCGAAACCACTATCATCACCACCAAAGCTTGAGTATCTGGAAAACTTGAGAGCTCACTTTCGAAAATTGTCCCAGCAGAAAGATAATTTAAAAAAATATACGTAAAGGACCAGAGAGGCAAAAGAAACATAAATGAATAAAATGTCTGCCACTAAAGTTTTCAAAAGCATGGAAATATGATTATTTTAAAAAATCAGGCAAAGCAATGTTAGTAGGCAGCTCATCAGGTTCCAAGAAGACAGAAAGACAAAGTCAATATCGCCGGTATCTGACACCGTCATTGGGGGATAAAAAGGTGATGGAGTTCTGTTTACGGCTTTCAACAGTGCTGTTACTTGGACAAGAGTCATAACAGAAGATCATTGCTTATTTCAGTTCTGTGAACTATAAATATCAGAACCAAAGCCCAAGATCTGCTTAGAACTCAGTACAAGTTCACCATTGGCTGGTTGGTGTTGTCTGGCCAGCTGGAGGGGGTAAGGGTGCTGCTTTGGCTAGCACTCTTTCTAATATATGTTGTTTTTCTCCTTTTCTCCCCCAGCTAATATGTCTTTGTAAATTCTTTATAATGTTCCTTTCTCACTACTATTCAATTAGCTTTCAAATGAGTGAAGAGTACCTGCGCACCAAGATTGCCACTTTACCAAGTATCATTGCGAGCGTTCACAACCAGCTGCTTTAAAGTAATTGGCATCATAATGTGCAGAAAAATTACTTTTCTAATGGTTGCCTGGAAGATTTATATCCCTAAAATGTAATTAAAAAGTAGATTTAGAAATATGCTCGGCAACCAAAAAGATTAAATATTAATGTGGAGTGTAATTAATAAATTATACATCTCTTGATTACTAATGGCTTATTGACTGTAAAAGCATAACATTATGGAATATTAGGGCAAACAAAGGCTTTTGGGGAATATTGTTCAGCTTCAAGGATGAGTCTGCTGCTCTCGAATTTTCAGAAGAAATCCTGATTTTGCAGAGAAAGTAGAAATTTGCCTAATTGTTCCCATTATCATTCTTCACTCATTCTATATGTTACAAAGTTTGTTGTTTTTTACAAAATGAAAACTTTGTAGCTTCCTGAGTCATTTTAATTGCACTAAGACAATCTCTACTGCATATTCTATAGGCTTTCCAACTGAGGCTAAGTTTTAAATTTAAAAGTATTTCTGACCTCTTATACAAAAACAAGATGTCCGATATACCATTGCCTGAGACACAAACGAAGAGAAACATGTAAAATGAGGTGGGTGTGTGGTGGGCGATGTTTGCAGGGTGACTCAAACTGCAGAGGAAGATCAAACCATGAACAGATACAGCGGGCTTCCCAATGGCTTCAGTAGACATGTTTAAACGCCAGTCACCTCACGCTCTTTTTTAAAACTTTCAAGGCCGTCATCAGATCTTAGAATGTGAGAGTTGTATAAAGTGTCTTAAAGGTTATCTCTATCAACAGCTCCATTTTATATAAGAATTTGGAATTCTCCAAGGAAGGAGCATGACCACTGTAAGATTTCAAGGGTGGTCAGCAGCAGAAGGGGAGCCGTAACTCAGGTCCCCCCAAACCACCAATCCAAAGTTTTTCCCTTCGTTGCATGTAATAACTGAGGAACTACAATGGTCAGATTTGTTAAGCATCTTACCCTCCAAGTCTTCTGATTTGCAAGTGTTTTTCTAAGAAATTTCATTAAAGTACACAGAAGCAAGCTACGTCCAAAACCACTAGAACCAAGCTTCAAATAGCCACCTCTTCAGAATTTCCTCCCTACTCAGCCCCTACTATCTCTTTGTCCAAGATAATTTACTCTTCATGCCAAAGCATCTTTCAGTGGAAAAAAAATTAGCAGAGCAAGATAGAACCACAGACCTAGAAATTCAGGCTCATCTATTTTCTTCTGAAATTAGGTAATATCTTATACCATTACCCCCCACCCCCAGAAAAGGAACAAATAACTCTCAAATCATCACTTACAGCAACAAAAGAAGAATTTTGGCAGGAGTAACATCTGGGCAACCTTGCTCAATGTGTTTTGCTTTGGAAACTTCCCAGAGAGAGCCTGGTGAGTGCTAAGGAAAATGCATCTGATTTTAAAGTGGAGTGCTTCCTGGGTCAGAGCTCGATGAGGAGAAAGAGTCACCTCCCATCCTCCAGAAACCCCCATTTAAACCTTGGCTTTCCTCTCAGCTCCAATGCTTCTTCTTCAGGCAGGCACTCTCTACCTGCACACTTTCTCCGTAGCATGCACCATAATTATACTTACTTTTTCTATACATCTAATCATCTACTGTATCTATTTATCTGTTTTA